>SNQJ01S0042244.1:54626-75557 GCA_010110895.2 Picea sitchensis | reverse complement strand
AATTATATTAATAAAAAATGAATATACATGAGAAACCATCCTCAAAAAGAAGAGAGGAGGTGAATATATAGAATTTCCAACATAGAAATTCTAGTCAAAAAAAGCTAGAAATAGCTAAAATAGGTGTCATAAGCTAAGGGAGATGACATAGTTCGACTTAGACCACTAAAGATACATGTCACAGATTCATTAATGTCCACAAGAGTCAAGTGATGCACATTAGTTCACTTAATCTCACTTAACTGACAAGAGAAGCAATTCCAACTCACTTAACTGACCCGAAATAGTAGTTACTAATAATAGTAACAGCAAAAATCATTAATTAAGGAATAAATATCTCACTCAAAGAGGAGGTGTGAATTACCCAATAATATATGAGTTTTTTCATGGGGGAGTTGGAATAAATCATGAATAAATCAAGAATAAATTGAGAAAATCAAGAACCGAGAGTTGAGTCTTGATCTAAAATTAGCAATTTTCCCTAAAATCTAGGGATGAGGCACCCTTCTTCTCTATGTGGCCAAATTAGGTGAAATAAAGTGTAAATGAATGTATTAACCAAGATATAGGAGTCTAAGATAGGTATAAACTAATGTAATTTAGGGTTATGCTCCAACATCTGTGTGGGGAAATATGTAGAAGTTTTCTCTCTAGAATAAGCCAAAATTCAAAAAGGTATGTCATTTTTGGTATAACTCCTTTTATGAGAGGTTACAAGTAGTGACACCTGGAGGAATTGCATAAAACACACTGATGAACATTCTATACTATTTTCAAATCTTTATTCAATACAGGTACATAGATATTATTATTTCAAGTTACAGTTGTTGACTAATCCAAAACTAGTCATGTGAGACTTAAGTAAAGTTTGATGAAAATGATATTCTCTTGTTGTTAAAGTTAAGGAAGGTTTGCAGGTATGTAATCATATACACCAGGTCTATTACATAGTTACAAATCAGATTTGGATGATTAAATTGATGAGGGCTTCTGGTTGAGGTACATGTTGGGTACATGGTTGAGACAAGTAGTTGATGAGTTGGCACATACATGAAGTGTATAGTTGATGATGTTGGTACACTTTGATGAGTCATAGTTGATAAGTAGTTGATACATGATTGGTACATACTTGGTACATGGTTGGAGGCACGTGTTATTAGTATTGTTAACACATGGTTTATGGATGATGTAGAATACTTGTATTGGTATATCATTAGAAGCACATATTGATCTTGATGATGATTATGAGTTCTTGTGTTATGCTTGGTTGATACACATATTTGAGAGTTGTCTTGGTTATTGATCTTAGTGAGTATATCTGATTTTCTTGATAAGATTGATGAGACAGGTTGTTGTGATAGGTTGTTTGGATAGGTTCTTGTGACATGTTATTTGTACAAGTTTGGTGCATGGTTGATGCACTTGTTCATGGTACAGTTTGAGGTACATATTGGTGCATGGTTGTGTTAACACTCTGTAAATTTTGTCTGGTTGATAGATAAACGACAGAGGTAACTATTTCAACCAACTTTAGAGCTGAGGCACTAGCCTGCTCAACTCAGAGAGGGATCTCTCATGTCACTTGATATTTCTTTGGAAATCAGTGGCTATATTTGGTTTGTTTTGGGGGGTTTTAATAATGTTGCTAGCAATGAAGGGGAGGAACACTCAGGGCTATGGAGTCAAAATTATGAAAGTGAATGAAAACAATGATTAGACGATAGAACTCTTTAGAGGATAAAGGCTAAATGAGGCAATGAATCTGAGTTATATTGAATTTAAGTAGAGTGTAGGAAGATAGAGAAAACAAATAACTGCATTAGAGCATTACTAAAATGAATTATGAATTCGTTAACCAGAAAATTACACAGTTTAAATTTCTTAAGACAAGAGCATCACAAGATGAATTATGGGCCTTTAACTCTCCAATTTAAACTAAAGAAAATGCAAATCGAATAAAGAACACATGAAATACATACAATGAATGGAGACAAAGCTCATATCACCACCATTAGAATCTTTTCATAGAGATTTCAAAAGATTCAATAGATATATTCAATTCAGCTTTAGAAGGTTACAATAGAGTTCAAAACAACCAAAAAGGTTCCCTTTCACTTCTACCAACATTAATTCATTCAAATGTCTCAGTATTTATACAATTCGATTACAATGGATGAAACTGAAATGTTTCAGCTTCTAAAACTGATTATAATAATTTCAACTGACAGCCTTGGTATATGAACCAATTTACAATGATTAAACAAAAGGAAGTTTCAAAACTAGGGACACATTTCTCTGACTGCTCAGTTTCCTTTATGACATCTATCTTGCCCTGATCTTCTGTTGAACTTGTTGCTTTGATGACACCTAGAGGTTACTTATTGGTTCCGAGAAAACTGCATTTCTTCTTGCCCAGCCACATGATTTTCTTCCACTGTGAGTCAAAAGGAATCTCGTAATCCATCATCTCCTTTATCAAAATATCCAGTTCAATGCACGTAGCATAGGACATAGTCGACAACCCAATCTTCACTATTTTAAACTAATTCAAAATCTCAAAGTTCGCGGCCAAATACTCTACCAAACTTGGCCCTTTCAGACTTTCTTCCATAGCTTCAAATTTGGAATGATCCATTCTACACTTAATGATGAGAGAATTGTAGTCTTCTTGATTGTAGAATTTACCTTTTCCATCCCAAAATGGTGGGAGGCCCTTCATAAACAATTGTTCAAATGTATCCTTAAACTCCTGTATACTGTGCTCCATTTGCATAGCTTTGTTTTGAACTGATTTGAGCAAGTTGTGCTTGGCGATGATCCTCCTGGCCCAAATGATCAACGCAGTTCTGTCCTTTACCCCAATAGTCTGAAGATCAGTAGTGGGCATAGAATTCATCAAATCAATAGCATTATGGGCCCATTCCAAGGGTTTATTGGCTAATGTTTCATTAACAATAGTACATCTGCTTCAAGCCATGGTAACCACACTGTCTTTTTCATTTATAAAATTTAGATAAACCCTGAACTTAGCAACCTCTACAACAATATCATCCTAGATCACATGTTTATCTCCTTGTAACAATGTTTTACTTTTTAACCTTTTTTTCATATTGTTTACCCTCTCTTGCAAATCTTGATTCTCTCTTTGGAGTTGAGCCATCTTTTCATCTTTTATTTTCATCTCTTGTTTCATCTTTTCTAAGACCTCCTTAAGGATTTTGATTTCCCCTGTCTATAAAATTACTTGGAAAATAGCTTGAACCAATTCATCAGTGCTTGATCTAGCTTCTGTATTGGAAGGTATAATAACATCCATATCTAATGTTGCTACCTATCCTTGTAACCAAATTTCTTTCTGTTTTTCTAGCTGTAACACTTTATCTTTGTAATTTAGTGCTTCTTGTCTGAATGTCTCCTTCTCTTTCTCTAGAGAAGATAGCTCTATTGTCTATGGATGTTTTGTGGAGGACATCTTTAGCTTCTTCTTTAGGCTTTGGATCATCTTCTCTTTCTCATCTAAAAAATCCTTTACCCCTTGAGGGCCTTCAAATTCCAATCTTTTGACTTGTGTTTTCCAGGCTTTGTTGGATGCTTTCTCTTGCTTCAATTGACCATATAACTTGAGTGCATGTGTTGTCAATATCAAAACCCTCAAACCTAAACTCAGTTAGTCTGAATATATCATGTCACTAACATTCCTGTGGAACTTTACTTTGTCTGGGGCACCAATATTTTCATAATGCATCTTGATTTCAGACACTTTATCATCATCTACCACTGCTATGTTAAATGTCTTTCTTTCCACATCCATGACTAAGAKTCGAGAAGCCTTATGCTAGGAGATCTTCTCTACCTCAATTAATAGGTCTCTTATTTCACTATTGGCCATACTTCCCTTCACAACATACTGGTTCATTAAGTCTTCATTGGACTGATAAACTACCCCAGGTGTCTTKCTATATACATGTTTCTTGTTGCTCAAAACTCTTGAGCTTCTTTCACTTTGTGGCATGCTTCCTGTACCAGCCTCTTCATTCTCAGTTGCACTTTCCACCATCTCCATGCTTGTTTTCTCTTTAGGTTCTTCTTATTCTAGGTCCACTACCTGAGAAGATGGTTTGATTTTCATTTTCTTGAGAATATTTTTCTCACTACTGGCACCCAGTGCCTCTAAACTACTCCTCTTGTTATAAAAACTCACCTTTGGAGCTTTAATAATCAACTTTGGAGAATTTTTTTGTGTCTGGACCTTAATGCAGGAGGACCACAAGAAAGCGCAAGTGGAGGAAAGAAGGATATGCACCAGCACACATTTTGAAGACGTTTTGAATTTAAAAAGGATGGAACATTTATGTAATATATGGAGAGACATAAGTTCTCTTAAATGTTTTGGAAATTGTAATGTAGATCTTGAGCGATTTATCTCATCTATTGGTTGTAGACAATTAATGTAATGAATTTAAAGTATATATAGGGTTTAATTCTATTTGATATCTTAGGGATGTAGGAGGGAAAACTCTAGAAAGCTCCCTCGTATGTATTGTATTATACCATTATTCTCAATTGTAAGAGTAGAAGCTGAAGAGATGAAAAGAAATAATATAGGAGGGCAGAGAAGAACAAAGATTGCAAAATTTGTATAAGCAGACAGTTTTTGCTGTAGAACCCATGTACATAAGCACTTGAGTTAATATAAGAATTCTTTGACTCAATTTCATGGTGTTGTTATGGTTATTGTTTGCATCTAATTGAATGGTATGTTTACAGTTTTCTTATATACTCTGTTATGCATTTGTTTCAATGCTTTTTGTGTATGATTTCATGTTGAATATATGAATTATGGGAGAGGAAGAGTATGAGTTTCAATTGTTTCTCTTCCTAAGAATTCCTACAAGGAGTGCAGTGAACGTCTACAAGGAGTGCGTTGACAAGATTCTGAGCTTTACCTCAGAAAAGATCAGGAGAGATAGATTTGTTCTTATACCAACAAAACTAAAGGTATAGCACAGAGTCGTGCAAGGTGTGCACAGGTAGGTCGAAGTCTTAGACTTTTCCAACCCAGTGAGAGGTTGAAGAATTGTTTTCACAAGGAGTGCGCAGATTTGAAGTGCTTAGATAATCAATGATTTTCATGAAGGTCACAAGGAGTGCGAGTAGAATTACTTGGAATCCTTGAGTTGCAGCTAGAATCAAGCTCAAGAGGGACAGAGTATTGGAAAGTTCAAATTGAGAATGAGGATTGAAGTCATCTCGCAGAAAGAAAGCTCAGGAGGAAAGATGCCAAGTTATTTGGCTAGGAAGTATTTGAGGGATTGAACAGACGGTTGAGATTCTCAAAGGGAGAAGAGTCGATTTCCCATGGATCGTTGGATCCAGTGGATCAGCGGAGAGGTTAAGGTTGAGTGTATTTCAACACTCGCAAGCTCAGGAGAGGTAGCGGTCGTTAGATATGAATCAAAAAGAGTTGTTGTTTGGGCGCTTTGAATTTCAGCATTTCGGAAGTCATTTTTGGGAATCCCCAATACGCAAAGTCCCGACACGATCTGGACCGTCAGATCGTGGAAAATTTAGGACCGTTGATCTATAGCAAAAAAGTCACGAGTTCAGACTTCAATGAAGAATGAAAGAGTTGCATTGTGAACTTAGAAGTCATGAAATCCTGACATGCTCAGAAGTGGACCCCAACACTTAACTGGAAGTCATATGATAGAATAGTAAGGGAGGAGTTAGTGGATCGATAGCCCATTTCGGGGTTTCAAGAATCGAAAGAGTCAGTGGGGACTCACAATAGAAATCGCGAACTCACAAAATATGAAACACCTTTTCTGGCTAAGTCTGTGGTCACGTGGATTAGAGGTTTTTGTCTAGTTCTTGTTATCACATGCGTAACTTCTAAGAAACACCTATGGTACTGTATGCATTGAAGGTTCTAGTGGAAACTAAATAGCCATTTCGGCTCAAGGAAATAGGAAGATCCTAAGACTGGGAGGTTAAGAAGAACTTGTTGAGGTAGGGGTGTTGTGTAAGACCTGCTCAAGGGAAAACTCTATTTGTTGTGTATGATCAAGCTACAAAGTGACTTCCATATTTGCACAGGCTTCCAAGTTTTCCAATCTATCAAATTCTTCAACTTTCTCATGTTCGTAGGGCCTTTTTCTGCTCACTAGTCTTCTCTTAGATATGATATGGTGTGGGTCATATCTCCTCCCTTGTAACTGCATAAACTGAAATTCACTGAGTTTGGATTGAATCAGAGGTAAACAATACCTGGTATTTACCACAAAGGGCCCTTCCATGAAAGGGAATTTTAAGTTACATGTCTTGTGCATTTTTAGAAAATGCTCTGTCTCTGAAATGATCCTTTGTCTGATGAACTCTAAGGAAAAGACTATGGGAGTCAAAAATACTGGTAAAAGGTAAGGTTCTTCTTGATAATGGTATACCCAAATTACAATAGACTATAAAAACAACATCCAATCTCCCACCCTATTTTTTGGATTAGTTTGTAAAGATCTTTTCATTTTTTCCAAAACCCTTGGTAGTTTTGTGCCAAAGATGAGACAATAAACCCTAGAAATAATCTTGTTTATGAAAATAAGCATGGTGATTATTTTGCATTCAGTCGAGATGAATGTTTCTTCAGGGAATTCGATCTTATTTGATTCCAAGAGTATTCTAAGCAAGTGAGTGTAGTACCTGAAGTTTCTCAATGAATTGAACTTTACCAATTGTTGGTGCATATTGTCAGCGATGAACTTGTCAAAACTTATACAAACCGACTGACTAGAGTCTGACATAAAAAATGTCAACAGGAAACCCAACATGACTTCTACTACAAATTTTTCATTATCCAACCGTAAAATTTGACTAAGTAGGGAAAAATCCCACTGGACTTCAATAACCATGACGCTTACACTTATAGGTAACAACAGACTTTCAAAATGGTGTTCAGGTTTAACAATGGTTTGCAGAAATAGGGTTTTTACTTTGGGGGGGCACTCTCGGTAGATTGTGATCATTTTCTCTTCTTTGAAGGGATTTGACACAATGGGGGAAGACTCTAGTATACTCAGGGTCTATCGAATTGATGAACTATCTATTTCGTATAATACCTCTGACCCTAACTTATTCAAAATGACCTTTTCTTCCTGCAGTTACTGTTCTACACACTAGCTTATGAACTCTGGGAAAGGAAAAACGAATTCTACGGCGTAAGGGGTAGTGGAAGCTTGGGTCACTTTGAGGAAGGCTATCCATTTTCCAACATTGTCTAGCAAATTGGATTTGGACACATAAATGGGTGAAACTGTAATTTCAGTTTCAAATACATCAGAATCCATGTCAATTAGGGATTCTTCTTTAGAGGCATAGTCTTTCTCTTTCACAGATAAAACAACAGGGTCAGTCGTCATGATGAAAAATACCTGTAACTCAGCGGAGAATGGAGAAACTGGTTCACTTTTGAGATTTAATTTCGAATGGGAGGTTTGGGCCACTTTTCAAATGTTCGATTGCTTTGAAATATTATAGAATAATGATCGGGGACCCTCCTTTTATATGCATTTTTCGATATCAGGGATTGGAGAAAACGGTTTTGAGTAGAGTACTTTTCTCCCCGATATGCCTCTTATGGTGCCATGCCTCCAAGAAATGAAACCATGGTATTTTCCCCAGCCCGCCTTCAAAAAATTATCCTCCATGCTACTTCAATGCCCGATATGTGTCTCAGCTGTCAACCTGGGCTGCTCCAAGATCTATGGTCTACCGGGTCTCATCAAATTTCAATATCTGGGGTTAGAAAGAATGGTTTTGTGTAGTCCAATTTTCTCCCCGATGTGCCTCTAAGGGTGGCACGTGTCCACAGAATGAAACCATGGTAATATCCCCGGCCCACTTTTGAAAAATTATCTCTCACGCTATTTCATTGCCCAATATGATTGTTGACCGTTGATTTGTGGTGTTTGAGATATGTGGTTGGTCGAGTCCCATCACCCCCTCGTCTCCACTATATTTTTCCATATGCTTCCATATGTGACCTTATTCTCCAAACTATCACAGTTCCATAGCGATGTAGATCTTCGATATATTTCTGAGACTTGGATCCTATCTGAAACTTTTTATGGTGATAGCATAGGCTCCAACTGGGGATGATATCCTCCCTGTGAGGTAGCAAAGAACTATAGACTAAGTGCCTACCCATTGGGCTATGGTTTATTCATACAATTTGAATCTATTGGTCTTTATTAAAAAACTCAGAATCGACCCAACATAGCTCAGGGGCTTCACCTCGGGCTTCAAATATGCTTCTTTTATTCCAACTTCTTCATGCAAAAAGAAAAACACAAAACGATTATGTACAATGAATGGAAGGGGTGATGATATTTAAACGATATAATGCTTTAGAAACCTGCCACTCATAGGCCCTCCTCCAATAGGCTCTCCATTACTTTCCTATAACAAGTAGGCATTTCTCCCATGGTATGCTGCAATTTTGAATGGGCCCAGCCATAGGTGATCAAATTTCCCATGTTTTCCCTTATCTTCATTTCTGGCATCCCATTTTATTTCCCAATCTCCTGGTTTGAAGTCATCCACCTTGGTATGTGTGTCGAAAGCCTCTTTGGTCTTGTCTTGGTGTTTCTGGGCATTATGGAAAGACTTTTCTTTGGTCTGTTGTACACTGATGAGTTCATCCACCCTTCTTCATGTGGCATCTTTCTGTATGTCTTGCTGCTACAACAATCTCATTACTGACAACTCCAATGTAATAGGAAAAATTGCTTCAGTTCCATAAACGATATGGAAAGGAGATGTTGTTATGGACCTCTTAGGGGATATTCTGTCAGTCTACGGTGCAAGGATGAGATTTTTGTGCCATGCCTTTTTATTCTCTTGTAACAATGTTTTGATGATTCTGACTAAGATTTTATTTCGAGGACTCATCCAATCCATTCCCTTGACAATAGTATGATGTACAATGGCCAAGGGTGATATTGTAATCACTACATGATTTTTCTATTTTCTTGGATTTGAAAGTTGTTGCATTGTCTATTATAATCTTGATTGGGCATCCAAATCTGGATAGGATATTGTCTTTTAAGATTCGAATGATAAAATCATATGTCACCTGCCTAGTGGGAACTGCCCCAATCCACTTAGTGAAATAATATGTTGTTGTCAGGATCCATTTATGTTGAGATGAGGATTGTGGATGTATTTCCCCTATAAAATCAAGGCCCCACTGTCTGAAAGGAGATTCCACTGAAATGTGTTTTAAGGGAAGAGATTTCAATTTTCCTTTCCGATCGAAGATTTGACATTCATGTAACTTTGAAACCTCTTTATAAACATTAGGAAAAATGGTAGGCCAATAAAATCCATCCCTCAGAATTTTATGCACAATTGTCTTCCAATAATGATGACCTCCACAGTCACCTTTATAGATTTTTCTGATGGTTTTCTCTACTTCTTATTCTATTAAACAGCTCAATAAAATCCCTCCTAGATCTTTCCAACATAGCACTTCATTCACTATACAAAATTTGTTGCCTTCAATTTTAAGAATCTGGCTTTTGTTTTAGTAAATTTCGAAGGAGCCTACAAAATTTTCAACACAAAGATGATATTTGCATACCATGTAGAGTCAAGAAATTTCTGGGATATTTGTGGAGTCACCTTTTCTTCTTCAGTTGTACTGCCTGACAAGTCTGCAATGAATTTTATTCCCAAGAGTTCACATTTTTTTTGTGCCATCAACTTAGCAAACCCCTATCCTTTTATCAACTTGGCGGGTTTAATATCCATGTCATATTCTAATAGAACTATTATCCATTTACCCCTCTTTCCTTTAGGATCAGGCTATGCTAAGATGTCTTTCACTCAACTATCGGGAACATAAGAAATAGTATGGGAATGTAGGATATGCACTATGAATTATTTCAATGCCTTGACTAAAGAATATGCTTGTTTCTCCATGATGTCATATTTCAAAGGAGTATCCCTCAATGTCTTACTGTATTCTGCTATGGGCTTCTCAAAATTTTGGTCATCTTTTGGGAGTAAAACACCATCAATGTTCTGAGGCGAAGGAGAACAATATGAAATCCTTTTCAAAATTAGGACTAGCTAGTACTAGAGCCTTGGTCAATGCCACCTTGATGTCTTCAAAGGACTTTCTTGCTTCAGGAATCCACTTTATTTCTTGATCATGTTGGTGATGTGTTTTATGATTTCAACCAAATTTTGGATAAATATTCTCAGAAAATTCACTTTGCCCAGGAAAGATTGTACTTCCTTTTTACTTCTGGGTATGCCAATTTTTAGGATTCCCTCAACTTTGTTGGGGTCTACCTTTATCCTTGCTTTTGAAATAATGTTTCCCAACAGATTTACTTCTTCCATGGAAAAACTTGACTTCTTAGGATTTAATGAGATCCTGAGCTTTCTGCATTTTTGAAATGCCCTTCTAAGATGTTTGAGGTCTTCCTTATCTGAGGAAAAATACATAGTGATGTCATCCAATTATATAACAATGAATTTTTCTTTTTCATCAACAAAAGCTATGTCCATAGCTCTTTGAAATGTTTCCCCTACATTCATAATCCCAAACGAAATTTTAGCATACATGAATGTTCCCCATGGTGTGGTAAACATTGTCTTCTCCTGATCCTCAGGGTGTACCATAATCCGATTATATCCAAAGAAACCATCTAACATTGACATATTCTGAAAGCCCACCACCTTCTATAAAATATGATCCATTTTGGGAAATGGGTAGTTGTCCTTAAGAGATACCTTATTCAAGTTGCAAAAATCCACACACAACCTGATTTCTCCACTCTTTTTTCTAACTGGCACCAGATTTTCCACCTATTTGGAAAACCTTAGGTACACTATGATTTTTGATTCAAATAGTTCCTTCACTTATTTCTCTATCAAAGGCAACACTAAAGGATTTATCCTTCTCAATTTATTTTTGAATGGTTTTTGATCTTCCTTTATTGGGATAACATGCTGGATTATACTGGTATCATAAACTTTCAGCTCATCATAACTCCAAGAAAAAACATCAGGGAACTCTTTCATTAATCTGACATATCTTTTCTTGACTTCAGGGATGAACTTTTTGGATAACTTGATGTTTTTTGGATCTTTTGGAGTCCCAATATTGCAATCTTCCACATCCCCTTCATTTACTGTAATCTTTGGACTTCTGTCCACATCATTATCAAAGAGCTTCTCCAAGGGGACCAAAAATTTGGGAATGATGTTGTTCTTTAGCTTAACGATATATTTGCCTACAATCTGATTGTCAAAATACCCTTCCTTTGTGAAAGAAACTGCATCTACCTCATCCTCATAGTATTCATCATCAATGTTTAAATTCTTGAACTCATTCTCCATTTTGAGGAAGATTTTTATCTGTTTTTCATCCTTGAAAACTTGTCAGTGCTTCATATTATCTAGTACTGCTGGCCTGTACTTGACCTCAACCTTGTATATTTTTTTAGGGAAAATTGGAACTCTGAAAACTGTTGTGGAAGTAGCCAAGGCGTCAACAACCTGATTCTGTTCTCTTGGAATTGCTGAAAAATTACATTTTGTTCTCATTTTTCGGTTGTAGACAATTAATGTAATGAATGTAAAGTAGATATATGCTTTAATTCGATTGGATAGCTTAGGGATGTAGGAGGGAAAAATATAGAAAGATCCCTCGTATGTATTGTATTGTACCATTATTCTCAGTTGTAAGAGTAGTATATGAAGAGATTAAAAGCAAGAACATAGGAAGGCAGAGAAGAACAGAGATTGTAGAAGTTGTATAAGTAGATAGTTGTTGTTGTAGAACTCATGTACAGAAGCACTTGAATTAATATAAGAATTCTCTGACTCAATTTCATGGTGTTTTTATGGTTACTTTTTACATCTAATTGAATGGTATGTTTACCATTTTCTTGTATACTCTGTTATGCATTTGTTTCAATGCTTTATGTGTATGATTTCATGTTGAATATATGAAGTCTGCAAGAGGGAGAGTATGAGTTTAAATTATTTCTCTTCCTGAGAATTCCTACAAGGAGTGCAGTGAAGGTCCGCAAGGAGTGCATTGACAAGATTTTTAGTTTTATCTCAGAAAAGCTTAGGAGAGATAGAGTTGTTCTTATACTAATAGAAGTGAAGGTATAACACAGAGCCGTGCAAGGTGTTCATAGGTAGGTCAAAGTCTTATACTTTTCCAACCCAGTGAGAGGTTGAAGAACTATTGTCTCAAGGAGTGGGTAGAGTTGGAGAGTTTAGATAATCAATGGTTTTCATGAAGGTCGCAAGGAGTGCGAGTAGAATTCCTTGGAATCCTTGAGTTGTATCCATAATCAAGCTCAGGAGGGACAAAGTCTTGGAAAGTTCAAAGGGAGAACAAGGATCGAATTCGTCTCACAAAAACCAATCTTAGGAGGAAAGATGCCAAGTTATTTGGCCAGGAAGTCTTTGAGGGCTTGAACAGATGGTTGAACTTCTCATAGGGAGAAGAGTTGATTTCCCATGGACCGTTGGATCCAGTGGATCAGCGGAGAGGTTAAGGTTGCGTGTATTTCAACACTTGCAATCTCAAGAGAGGTAGAAGCCATTAGATATGAGTAAACGAGAGTTGTTGGTTTGGGCACTTTGAATTTCGACATTTCAAAAGTCAAAAGTGTGGAGGAATTCATTTTGGGGAATCCCCGATACACAAAGTCCCGACACGATCTTGACCATTAGATCGTGGAAAATTCAGGACCATTGATATGTAGCAAATAAGTCATGAGTTTGGACTTCAGGGAACAAGGGAAGAGTTGCATCACGAACTCACAATTCACGAAATCCCAATGCACTCAGAGGTGGGCCCCGAGACTTGACCGAAGGTCATATGATAGAATAATAACGGAGGATCTAGTGGACCGATATCCCATTTCTAGGTTTCAGGAAGCGAAGGAGTCAATGGGGACTTACAATATAAATCGAGAAGTCATGAAATCCAAAACAAATTTATGGGTTAAGTCTGTGGTCACACCAGGTGGTCACGTGGAGTAGAGGTTTGTGTCTAGTGCTTGTTCATGTAGGCATAACTTCTAATAAGGACTTGTGGTACTATATGCATTGAAGGTTCCAATGGGAACTAAAGAGCCATTTCGGCTGAAGGAAGTAGGAAGATCCAAAGACTGGGAGGTCAAGAAGAACCTACTGAGGTAGGGGTGTTGCATTAGACCTACTAAGGGGCAGACTCTATTTGTTGTGTATGATCAAGCTGCAATGTGACTTCCATATTTGCACAGGCTTCCAAGTTTTCCAATATATCAAATTCTTCGAATTTCTCATGTTCGTAGGGGATTTTCCTGCTCATTAGTCTTCTCTTAGATATGATCTGGTGCAGGTCATATCTCCTCCCTTGTAACTTTGTAAAACCAAATTCACTGAGTTTGGCTTGAATCTGAGTTAAACAAGACCTAGTCTTTACCACAAAGTGCCCTACCATGAAAGGGAATTTTAAGTTAGATGCCTTGTGCATTTTCAGAAAATGCTCTATCTATGAAATGATCCTTTGTCTGATGAACTCTGTGGAAAAGAATCCAACAGTCAAAAATTCTGGTAAAAGTTAAGGTCCTTCCTGATAACTGTATACCCAAATTACAGTAGACTGTAAAAAAAAAAATCCAATCTCCCACCCTGTTTTCTGGATCAGTTTGTAAAGAGATTTTCATTTCTTCCAAAACCCTTGGCAGGTTCATGTTGAAGATGAGACTATAAACCTTGGACATAATCTTGTTTATGAAAATAAACATGGTGATTCTTTTGCATTCATTTGAGATGAATGTTTCTTCAGGGAATTCAGTCTTATTTGATTCCAAGAGCATTCTTAGAAAGTGTGTGTAGTACCTGAAGTGTCTCAATGAATTGAAATTTACCAACTGTTGGTGCGTATTGTCAGCGATGAACTTGTCAAAACTTATACAAACTGACTGACTAGACTCTGACATAAAAAAGGTCAACAGGAAACCCAACATGACTTCTACTACAAATTTTTTCGTTATCCAACCCTAAAATTTGATTATGTAGGGAACAAGCCCATTGGACTTCACTAACCATGACGCTTACACTGACAGGTAATGATAGACTTTCATAATGGTGTTCAGGTTTAGCAATGGTTTGCAGACATAGGGTTTTTACTTTAGGGGGACACTCTCGATAGACTGTGATCATTTTATCTTCCTCGAAGGGCTCTGACATAGTGGGGGAAGACTCTAGTATAATGAGGGTGTGTCGAATTGATGGAATATATATTTCACATAAGACATATGACCCTAACTTGTTCAAAATGACCTTTTCTTCCTATGAATATTGTTATGCACACCAGATTATGAACTCTAGGAAAGGGAAAACGAATTCTACGACGTAAGGGGTAATGTAATCTTTGGCCATTCGAGGAACGGTATCTATATTCCAACATTGTCTAGCAATTTGGATATGGACACGGAAATGGGTGAAACTCTAATTTCTGTGTCAAATACATCGAAATCCGTGTCAATTAGGGCTTCTTCTTTAGAGGTAGAGTCTTTCTCTTTCATGGATAAAATGACAGGGTTGGTGTTCATGATGAAAAATACCTATAACTCGGTGGAGAATGTGCGAAACGAGTTCACTGTTGAGATTTAATTTTGAATGGGGGGTTTGTGCCACTTTTCAAATGTTCGAGTGCTTTGAAACATTATAGAAAAATGATCTAGAACCCTCCTTTTATATGCATTTTTCAATATCAGGGATTGGAGAAAACGGTTTTGAGTAGACCACTTTTTGCCCTGATGTGCCTCTGATGGCGCGACGCATCCAAGAAATGAAACCGTGGTATTTTCCTAGGCCTGCCTTCAAAACATTATCCTATGCACTACTTCAATTCTCGATATGTGTCTCAGTCATCGATTTGGGCCACTCCAAGATCTAGGGTCCACTAGGTCTCATCAAATTTCGATATCTGGGGTTGGAAAGAATAGTTTTGGGTAGAACAATTTTTGCCTCGATGTGCCTCTAGGGGAGCTACACGTCCATGAAATGAAACCATGGCATTTTCCCTGGCCTGCCTTTGAAAAATTATCTCTCATGCTATTTCATTGCCAGATATGATTGTTGACCATTGATTTGTGGCGTTTGAGATCTGTGGTTGGCCAAGTCCCAACACCCCCACTTCTCCACTATATTTTTCCATATGACGCCATATGTGACCTTATCCTCCAAACTATCATGATTTCGTAGAGATGTAGCTCTTCGCTAAATTTCTAAGACTTGGATCTTATCTAAAAATTGTTATTGTGATAACATAGGCTCCAACTCGGGATATTATCCTCCCTGCAAGGTAGTAAAGAACTGTAGACTAAGTGCCTACCCATTAGGTTGTGGTTTATTCATGCAATATGAATCTATTGGTATTTATTCAACAACTAAAAATCAACCTAGCATAGCTCAAGGCCTTCACCTTTGGCTTCAACTATGTTACTTTTATTCCAACTTCTTCATGTGAAAAGAAAAATGCAAAAAGATTATGTACGATGAATGGCAGGGCTGATGATGTTTAAACGATATAATTCTTGAGGAACCTACCATTCACAGGCTCTCCTCTAGTGATCTCTCCATTAATCTCATGTAAAACGTAGGCATTGGTCCCACAATATGCTACAATTTTGAACGGGCCCAACCATAGGTGATCAAATTTACCATGTTTTCCCTTATCTTCATTTCTGGCATAGCATTTTAGTACCCAGTCTCCTAGTTTGAAGTCATCCACCTTGGTATGTCTCTCAAAGGCCTCTTTGATCTTGTCTTGGCGCAGCTGGGCATTATGGAAATCCTTTTCTCTAGTTTGTTGTACACTAATGAGTTCATCCACCCTTCTTCATGTGGCATATATCTCTGCATCTTGCTCCTACAACAGTCTCATTATCGACAACCCCAATGTAGTAGTAAAAATTGCTTCAGTGCCATAAACGATCTGGAAAGGAGATGTTTTTATGGACCTATTAGGGGATATTCTGTCAGCCCATAGTGCATGGATGAGCTTTTTGTGCCATGCCTTTTAATTCTCTTGCATCATTTTTTTTATGATTCTGACTAAGATTTTATTCGAAGACCCAGCCAATCCATTCCCTTGAGGGTAGTATGATGTAGAATGGCCAAGCGTGATATTGTAATCACTACATAATTTTTTTATTTTCTTGTATTTGAAAGTTGTTGAAGTGTCTGTTATAATCGTGATTGGGCATCCAAATTTGGATAGGATACTATCTTCTAAGAATCAAATGATAACATCATCTGTCGCCTACTTGGTGGGAACTCCCTCAATCCACTTAGTGAAATAATCTGTTGTTTCCAGGATCCATTTATGTTGTGATACATATTGTGGATGTATTTCTCCTATTAAATCAAGGCCCCATTGTCTGAAAGAAGCTTCCACTGAAATGGGTTTTAAGGGCAAAGACTGCAATTTTCCTTTCCCATCGAAGATTTGACATTCATGGAACTTTGAAACCTCTTTATAAATGTCAGGAAAATGATAGGCCAATAAAATCCAGCCCTTATAATTTTATGCACAGTTATCTTCCAATAATGATGACCTCCACAGTCACCTTTATGGAACTCTCTAACGGTTTTCTCTGCTTCTTCTTATATCGAGAAACTCAATAAAATACCTCATGGATCTTTCCAATATAGAAATTTATTCACTATACAAAATTTTGTTTCCTTCAATTTTAAGAAATTGGATTTTGTTTTACTGAATTCTGGAGGATCCTGCAAATTTTTCAACATAAAGATGATATTTGCATACCATGTAGAGTCAAGAAATTTTTGGGATACTTGTGGAGTCGCCTTTTCTTCTTCAGCTATATTGTCTGATAAGTCTACAATAAATTTTATTCCCAAGAGTTCACAGTTTGTTTGTGCCATTAACTTAGCAATCCCCTGTCCTTTGATAAACTTTGTGGGTTTAATCTCTAGTTCATATTCTAATAGAATTGCTATCCATTTACCCCTCTTTCCTTCAGGATCAGGTTGTGTTAAGTTGTCTTTCAATAATCTACTGGGAACATGAAGCAGTATGGGAATGTAGAATGTACACTCTCAATTCTTTCAATGCCTTGACTAAAGCATATGATTTTTTCTCCTTGATGTCATATTTCAAAGGAGCATCCCTCAATGTCTTACTGTATTATTCTATGGGCTTCTCAAAATTTTGGTCATCTTTTTGGAGTAAGACACCAACAATTGTGTGTTCTGAGGCGAAGGAGAACAATATGAAATCCTTTTCAAAATTAGGACTAGCCAGTACTGGAGACTTGGTCAATGCCACCTTGATGTCTTCAAAGGACTTTCCTACTTCAGGAATCCACTTTATTTCATTTCCCTTCTTGATCATGTTGGTGATGTTTTTTATGATTTCAACCAAATTTGGGACAAATCTTCTCAGAAAGTTCACTTTGCCTAGGAAATATTGTACTTCATTTTTACTTCTGGGTATGCCAATTTTTAGGATTCCCTCAACTCTGTCAGGGTCTACCTTTATCCCTTATTTTGAAATAATGTGTCCCAACAACTTTCCATCTTCCATGATGAAACTTGACTTCTTAGGATTTAATGAGATCCCAAACTTTATTCATTTTTGAAATGCCCTTCTGAGATTTTTGAGGTGTTCCTTATCTGAGGCAGAATACACAGTGATTTCATCCAAGTATATAACAATGAATTTATCTTTTTCATCAGCAAAATCTATGTCCATATCTCTTTGAAACATTTCCCTTGCATTCATAAGACCAAATGACATTTTTGCATACATGAATGTTCCCCATGGTGTGGTAAACATTGTCTTCTCCTGATCGTCAGGGTGTACCATAATCTAATTGTATCCATAGAAACCATCTAACATTGACATCTTCTGAGAGCCCACCACCTTCTATTAAATATGATCTATTTTGGGAAATGGGTAGTTGTCCTTAAGAGATACCTTATTTAGGTTCCATAAATACACACACAACCTGATTTCTCCTCTCTTTTTTCTAACTTGTACCATATTTTCCACCCATTTGGAAAATGTTACGGACACTATGACTTTGGCTTCAAATAGTTTCTTCACTTATTTCTCTATCAAAGGTAGCAGTAAAGGATTTATCCTTCTCTATTTCTGTTTGAATGGTTTGTGATCTTCCTTTATTGGGATAACATGTTGGATTATATAGGTATCATAAACTTTCATCTCATCATAACTCCAAGAAAAACATCAGGGAACTCTTTCATTAATTTGGCATACCTTTCCTTGACTTTGAGGCTAATACTTTTGGACAACCTGATGATTTTTGGATCTTCTCGAGTCCCAATATTGCAATCTTCCACATCCCCTTCATTTATTGTAATCTTTGGACTTCTTTCCAAATCATTATTATCAAAGAGTTTCTCAAAGGGGATGAGACCTTTGGGAATGATGAATGATATCTCTGCCTACAATCTAATTGTCAAAATACCCTTCCTTTGTGAAAGAAACTGCATCCACCTCATCGTCACAGTATTCATCATCAATGTTTAAATTCTTGAACTCTTTCTCCATCTTGAGGAATATTTCTATCTGTTTGTCATCCTCGAAAACTTTCCAGTGCTTCATATTATCTAGTACTACTGGCCTATACTTGACCTCAACGTTGTATCTTTTTTCAGGGAAAATTGGAACTCTAAAAATTGTTGTTGAAGTAGCCAAGGCATATACAACCTGATTTTGTTCTCTTGGAATTGCTGAAAGATGACATTCTGGAAACTTCTCAAGGAGGTCTAGTAACAGATTTCTATAAGCCCTCAGTCTGGGGTGTTTTGCTTGGTATATTCCTTTGATTTGATTTATAATTAGCCCAGAGTATCCATGTATAACAGTTATTTTGGAACTCAATTCTTCCAAAACTTTCAACCCCAATATTAATTCTTCTTATTCAACAATGTTATTCGTGCATTCAAACACAAGCTTATAAGAACATAATTTGGAGTCTCCCTTGAGATAATTGATCCATACGCTAGCTCCAACTCCTTTGCATGCAACTCCATCAAAATTCATTTTCCATATTTGATCCTCTGCATCATCTTGTTTCTCTAAAAAACTCCTCTATCTATTGGTCAGGATTGTCTTTGTCAACCATAATGATTTATGTTTCCTATTCTTTGAAGCATAGGTCATTGCAGAAAATATAAGACCCCAATTCAGTTTCCACTGAATAGATAGGATTATTTCTAGGCTGTGATTTGTTGTTGATCATGTATTTAAGCAAAAACTCTCTATACAATCTTCTGTCTTCACCAAATAAAGGAATAGTGGCATATGACATTTCCATCAAAAAGGTTCCTTTTAATTTTGCAGCCCATGACCTGGACAACAACATAAAAAAATTTGGAGGGATATCAGCGACCACTATGTCCATCACCATATTCTTTGTGGGGATTTGTGCCAAAGACACCACCAGATCTTTGATCAGGCCAAGGCATTTCACCTTTATTGAATCGAAAGAGAACATATCTTTATAAGGTCTTGTGACATCGAGACCCAATTGTTCCATGACCACTTTGGGCATCAGGTTGTGAAATACTCCCAAATCCAACATAGTATTGTGCAGAGTCATGTCGTGGATTTTCAAACTGACATAAAAAGGAGGCACTTCTTCATTTTCATGGATTTCTTCTACTCTCGGTCCAAATATGATGGCTCGATGATCATCTTGTATGTTCAGGTTATAATAGGTTTTCCCCATCTTAAGCATCCTAATGATCTAATTTATGTACTCATTATTCTTTATTAATTCATTAAATGGTATATACATTTTGATCTTGGCCATCTCAATTTAAAAATTAAAAGAGGATGAAGTCTTCTCTACCTATTTGGTGACCGTTTATTTCCTTGCTTCCAATAATTTCTTCTGAGGTTCTTCTTTCTGCTTCCCTTTTTCTACAGTACCCCTTACAATAGAGTCTTTTGCAGCATAATATTTTTTGGGATGACTTGCAGAAGGTATGTTACTCTGAGCTTATTTGGTGGGATTTCCCTTTGGAGGATTTGGAGGTACCTTTTGATTTCAAAGGTTATATTGTCTTTGGAATTGCATGATGGTGTTTTTCGATCCTATCTCATAACCTTCCCTTTCTACTGATACCCTTTCCTCCCCATCTTGCAAAAAGATCTCACTTGCATCCATGAATTGGTCGTGTTCTTCTTTGGTCAAGAATACCTTGTTACACATCAAAATTACTCAACTGAATAAGTGTCACATACTCCTCTCAATTGTCGTAAGTGTCGCATCTTCCTTACAACTTTCGCAAGTGTCGCAAGTTGTTCAAAAGTGTCAAAGACATCATTCGATCAGACTACCATAATGACGACACTAAGGAGGCACTTAAAACATCTCATGTACTTGGTTTGGAGAAGGAGAACTGGTTAACTGAAGTCAAGGGACTCTTGAAACCTGAAAAGAGCTCTGAAACAATGGTTTTGAGGGTGAGCACTCCCCTATATCAGCCTTAGGAGCGCTGCCCCCCCCCTACAAGGCTTCAGGGAGTGTTATAACGCTCTCCTACCCTTTTACAGGAGCGCTACTTACTTTTGGAGCGCTGGCGCTTCCCTTAAGCTTCTCAGGGAGAGCTACAACGCTCTGATACCCCTTTTGTAGGAGCGCTGCCTATTCTGAGGTAGTAGTTGGCCCATTGAGGAGAATAAGGGGGGGATATTTCAAGATTAGAAGGCAGTTGCATTCGAATTCTTGGTTTCATCAGGAGATCCCTGATCCAAGGAGGAGGTTCCCCAACTTATTCTAAAGATAACTCAAGAGGTTAAGCTCCTCTTAACCTATATAAGAAAGCTCTATGATGGTGGAAAGGGGAGATGGA
>SNQJ01S0042244.1:14140-24469 GCA_010110895.2 Picea sitchensis | reverse complement strand
GAAGGGACCTTACGACATCAAGGCCATGGTTGTAATCTCTCTTTCACATTTAATATGATACAGTAATATGATTCTTTCCCATAAAGCTATTTCCACTTTATTGTATAATTCCTTGATCATATATATAGATTCACTGTTCTATAGATTGTGTTTTCTTCACTTCGGTTGGTTTGTATGGTTTTGATATTGATTGTACAAGAGCACTGGAGTGAAGCAAGAGAAACAAAGACCAAAGGAAGCGATCATAATGTATGTTTTTTGATTATATCTTCTAGTATATTCAATAGTTAAAATCTAGGGAAAGAGTATCATTCTGTCTTGCTTTGTTCCAGATCCAGGTGGATCTAGGGAGATCGGTTTTTGTCCGCACTTACAGATTTATCCAATAACATCTCCTCCATTGTTTGTATGAAGCTTCTTAATCATCTTCCCTATTTGGTTCTCAACTAGATGCTTGAAATCTTTAAGACAATCAAAGACCTTAGATTTTAATTTGAGAAAGTAGACCCATGTATATCTCAAAAAAACATTAATGAAAGTAATAACATACTTATATTTATTGATCGATGGGTGTGGGAAAGGACCTGTAGTGTCACTATGAACCAAATATTGAAGTGATGATTCCCTCCATGATTTACCTATGTTGAAATTATCCTGAGGATGTTTTCCTAGTATGAATCCATAGAAAACTTTGTCTATGTCCTGAATGTGGGGTAATACATCTACCATTCCACCCTTACTAAGTTGATCTAAATATTTAAAATTTAGATGCCCAAACATATCATGCCACAATCTGGACTCTTCATTGTGTTAGAAGAGATACATAATCATATCTATGAGTGAAGTGAGAGAAGTTGTACAACCTGGAATGGTTATTAACCTCACCAATGGCAATTTTTGAACCATTTGACAAATCAGAAGTAATAAACAAGTCTGGAGAGAACTCCACCTTCTTCCATCAACCTGAATGAGTTATTTGATATCTGGAGAGAAGATTCACTCAAATATTCGAAACACAAAGTACATCCTCAAAGCATCCATGGTCTAAATCAACTCTACACCTACCACACACCTCAGTAGGATAACAATATCCCATGAATATTGGTGGTCTGGAACAAGTCTCTAAGTATGAAAAAGATCTATCCAATGAGGCCATGTGATGGGTATCCCATGAATCAAGCACCCAAAAATTAAGACAAGATTACATATCAAGTAATGGATGAACATTACCTCTTTCTGGTTATGGATTTTCCCTTTCATTATCTAGAATACAATCCTCAAGGTGATGTTGATCAAGTTTTCGTGCCATGAGATCTATGGTATTTTTCATGCAATAAATCTTAGGATGGAAACCCCTGTTACAATAGGAACACTTTTTATTCTCATTCTTTATTTTTTATTCTTTGGAACTTGATCTCTCATCTATGTAATTTTTTTTACCTTCCTTCTTTTTCTCTTGGTCCTTTTTTCCCTTGTTATTTTGCTTATTCTTCTTTGAACTTCCTTGAGTTGTAAGTGCATGGGAATTAGAATTATTAAGTTCCCCTATTTGGATAAGATTTTTTTTCTCATGGATAAGTGACACCATGAAATCATATAGGGATGGAATATTCCATGTAGACCCCATAGCTAACCTGATAGTATGAAAAGAATAAGTGTAGAAAGAATACTCTAGTCCTAGTTTGGTTAGAATTGAAAAGATGAAATGTTCATCTTTCTTATCAATTCCACAAGACTTAACATAATAAAGAAAAGTTTTAAAATTATAGAAGTAGTCATGTAGGGTCTCAAAATATCTTTGATTCAATGCATGTTGTTCATTCTCCATTTGATGACCTCTTAGATTGTCTTTCCTTCCTAGGAAATCCTTCAACTTTTTCCAAATATCGTTAGGAGTCTTGCAAGTATTGACATGAAAGAGGAGATCCAGAGAGATTCTCAAGAACAAAATATTGTAGGATTTATCTATTTTGTTGAAGTATTTTTATTTATCTATGGTTGAATTAGGCTCAACCTCATTCCCCATGTTGATCCTATACAAAAAATTGCTTCAAAGTAGAAGCTCTATCTTGGGCTTCCACTCAAAGTAGCTGAAGGGTGTCAATATCATTGAAGAAGATGGTTGATACATAGTTCTCTATGGGATGTCCAATATGATATACAAACATGAAATAAAAGTGAATACTCCCTCATAATAATGGCTCTGATACCATGTAGCATTAAACCACAATCCAATACCTAATTGTGATATGGAGATACTACAATAGCTAATTGCAAAAGAGAGAGAGGAGAAAGAAAAATAAAATGAATCTTCACACATAAGAGACTAAGAAACCAACTCTAATAACAATGTATCAATCCTTGATAATGAGTACAATGTATAAGACTCTCAAGTAAAAAAGTAACTTCTCCCAATAGAAAAAATTAACTAAAGTTAAAAGTTTCTAATAATAAGTAAAGGTAAAAAATATAGGTGTGAACTTAGTGATAACCCTACATGAAGTCAACATGCATTCCATAATAGAAAAAATCTCATAGAATAAGACTAGATTCAAAGAATGGAACTAAAGTCCTAATTGAGTGAGAATTTGCTAATTATGGAAAGACACTAAATCAGTGAAGTGAGTTAACTCCAATTATTATATGGGTAATGTGCACTTCTCTAGGAGGATAATATTGTTACTAAAGTGCACTCTATATAGCCATGAAATAGGAAATATCTTCTAAAATTAATGAAATAGGAATTATCTCCTAAAAAATAGGAATTTTCCTAATGGTGGCTAAAAAATAGGAATCGTCCTAATGGTAGATAAAGAATAGGAATTTTTCTAATGGTGGCTTATGAGCCCATGGTTTTGGAAACCCATGGTATTCTCCCATGGTATTACATATAATAATCTATCGACTAAACATAGACATGTTATAAATAGAAGTCCTCCTAAATAGTAGGAAAAATGGAAAAAATGAGTATGTCACTAAATATGTAGTTAAGCATGTACCCAAAAATTGCTTGCTCAATCATTTGGATGCCTTCCTTTTTGACCCAAAAACTATACTAAGAATATAATTCTATGGTGTTCTTTAGTGGTAGAAAAAAGGTTGTAGTCCAAACATTAGCTATAAATAGGATGTTTCCTTGGATACTTGTGTGGCACTATAGCCTTTCCATATCCATCCATACCATGGCCTCATACAAGACTATATTTACTAGAATGAATTCCTATAACATGGTCATACCCTTTTATTTCTTTGGTTATTAACCCATAACCAACAAATTCATGACATACTATTATATCACATGTATGCATTCAAAATGTAACAACTTTTATAATTATCACATCCATTCTTCCTTTAACACACCTACCGCCATATTATTTCCATCAAATGCATTCAAATTATACAATGATGTCATTTTATAAAATAAAATTTGGTTGAGGGAATTCTTACCCAAATTCCCTTCACCAATTATGCAACATAAATACATAAACTTCATCCCTTCATATGTCGCTTTAAATAAATTTGATGTTACATGATTAGTTGGTAGCACTAGGAGCTCTCATTCATCCTTCGCCAACCTCTTACTCAAAATTTCATATTTATGTTGCTCCTTTTTATATGGATGAATTCCATATGTAGCAACATCATCAACAACACTTGCATCCATGCAATAAATTTCCTCTTTCCTAGCACAAAAACCACCATTAGCAACTTTCATATTCATATATATAACAATACTACTCATAGTATTAACATGTTATATATATATATATATATATATATATATATATATATATATAAACACATATCCATTCATTATTACACATTTATATGCACTAAGAATCCATCCTTAGAATGCCCATAAATGCATTTGCATTCCAATTTCGTGTGTTATGTATGGTTGTCCAACATGCCATAACATAATTGCTTCTACAAAAATTGTAACAATCTCTTCCATCATGTACCACTTCCGTTGTTGTTACTGACCATCCTCAAGTATCATTGTAATCATTGCACATGATTATTTCTTCCCTGAGCACTTTTCTAGCCAATCCACTGATCCAAATTATTTTCGGCACGAAATGAGAGCAGAGATATAACAAAAAAATGTATAGAGATGTATCAGATATCCAAAAATATAACATAAATATATTAGATATAAAAACACAGAGATACAATAATACACAATTTCTATTAATGTGTGAAATGTATAGAACTGTAAAAATACAGAGTGAAAGACATGCTATAATGGTGGAAGCTTATCTCTGAGAAGCGATGTGGCGATTAATCGCATTCGCTATAGCATAATCGTTACAATGAGGATCCAAAGGACTTTTTAGCATAAGTAAAATCCAAAACCCTAACCCCAAAAGATGAAAATCCAAAATGTTTGCAGGCCTCGATGGGGGTAGTTGATATGCCAACTTCCCAAGGGCGTAACTTTTGCATATGATCTCTGTTTGGGCCGCTTGATACACTGTTGCAAAAGGTATAACTGAAAATAAGTTTATGAATTTTTTTGAGGCCCTAAACGATGTTTTCTTGGGGCACCAAAAAATGTCGTTTAGGGCCTCAAAATAGGCACGAAAGTTTGGAACCCGAAAAACTGTCGAAAAAACTACCAAGGTGGAAAATTGTTTTTCAAGCCAATGGAATAGGTGGGTGGAAACTAATATCTAGTTGGATCAATCCTCCCTCCTTAAGAAGAAATTGTATCCATTGCATTGATTTCTTAGGGGATAGGGGAAAGTGTTTGTTGAATCCAAACCTTGATGAGCTATATTCCTTGGTAGAGAAGTTGTGTTGCTTAGCTTGTTGAAGGATGTCACGAACTTGTGACTAGAAGGGTTGGAAATTTTTAGCCAGTATGCATATATGAGATGACTTTGTGAAGAAGGAATCATTTCACTTTTCTTTAACATTGTCGACCTTCTTCTGTTGGGCAAAAAGTGCTTGGACTGAGGCTGAAGTGGTTGCATTGTTATTCTGTTCACCTTTTGAATAAACTATGAAGAAGCTAAATTCTGTAGTATGAGATACTACCTTGCAACACTGTTTAGGTGGGATAGTAGATGGAACTACTTCCGGTGTCCTATATAGATGCCCTGTAGAGTAACGATGACACTACGAGGTCGAGACTCATAAATAGCATAGAGCTTCCACATATATGGTTGGCCCAAAAGAACATCACAAACATCCAATGGGGAAACATCACATAACACCTCATCCTTGAAGGGATGGATGCCATAGGATAGGTGACATTTTTGGATGACACAAACATGTCATCCCTGGAGAAGCCACCCGATGTTGTATGGTTGTGGGTGTGTTGTAGTTGACAATCCCAACTGTTTGAAAACCTCTGTTGAGATGAGGTTCTTCTGCCTTTCGCTATCAACAATAAAATGCAGTAGGGTCCCCTTCACCCACATATGTGAATGAAAAAAATTCTCTCCCTCGTTAGGATCTACTGGTTCTTCTGGTTCAATTGTTGTGGTCTCGATAGTAGCAGTGGGGTTTTCATCGATGATACATCTTCTTCCATTTATTTCCAAATCAGATTTTGAATCAGGGGTTGGTTCATTTTATTTGATCTTAGCCACCAATGATTGTTTTGAGAAACATTCATCAATTTTGTGCCAAAGTATTTTGTTGAAATCACACCACTTTACAGTGTCCTTCTTCATCTTCCCATGACCCTTATTTTCATTTGGCTTGGACTTTTTTTCGGAAAGTTGTTTGTTAGGGTCGTCTTTATCATACTTTGGTTATTTCGGATTTGTAGACCCGAACTCTTTCTTTTTTTGATGCTTAAATTTCTGCTCAATTTAAACAACATATTGATAAGCGACACCTAGTGATGAAATGTACTGAAAATCCATTTCAGTTTGTATGTATCTGTGTAGAGCCCCATGGTATTTCAAAACCAAATGTCACTCAAAGGCTTTGATACCCATCTTGGTGCATAAGGTATGGAATTTATTGGTGAAATCCGACACTGCTTGGCCCCTCTCTTACCACAATGTGGTTCATATCATGTACTAGTCATCATAGTTTCCAATAGGGTAATATTGTTCCTTGACTACATCCACAAAAACATCCTAGGTGGGATCGACCCCATATATTCTAGACTCCTCTGTGGAAATTTTATCCCAATAAGTTTCCCACCATTGTTTAACATGGGGGAGAGCCTTAAGGAGTGTGAAGGTGTTATTTTCCCTGTTGGAGAAATTATGAATAAAGAAATAACCTTCTAGTAGATTTAACCATTTTTCTAGGGCATATGCATCTATCTATCCTTCAAATACAGGAATATGAAAATTAACTTGTAACTTGAAACGTGAGGTGCCTCCAAAGAGGTTTCTTGATGAAGACACATGGGTTGTTATCGAGAAACATTGAATGATGTCAGAAAAATTCTCCATCATTCTATCCCTATATCGCACGAGAGCTTACTCAAGCAACACATTAATATAATCTTATGCTTCATCTTTTTTATTTTCTTCTACCATGGAGGGTTTCTTGGGTGTACGATAGATATTTTACTCAAGAGAGACAATCTCAAGACCCAACTTTCTATACTCGGACCTCATCGGGGACATGTACTAAAAAATGATCAAGAGAAGCCTGCTATGATACCACTGATCTAGATTATTTTCGGCACAAAATGAGAGCGAAGATATAATAAAGAAATGTACAGAGATGTATCAAATATCCAAAAATATAAAAATATATATATTAGAGATATAAACATTGATATATAGTAATACGCAGTTTGTATTAATGTGCAAAATGTACAGAACTGTAAAAATACAGAGTGAAAGACTCGCTAGAATGGTGGTATCTTATCTCTGACAAGAGATGTGAAAACTACTCGCATTCGCAAGAATTTTATCATTACAATGAGGCTCCAAAGGCATTTTTAACATAATTAAAATCCAAAACCCTAAAACTGGAAGATGAAAATCCAAAACGTTTGCAGGCCCTGATGGGGTTAGTTGATATGTCAACTTCTTAGAGGCATAACTTTTGCATACAATCTCTGTTTGGGGCACTCGATACATAGTTGGAAAGGTAACCGAGAAGAAATAATTTAGAGATGCTTAGGCTAGTGCCTCAAAGAATATCTTGGGCCCAAAATCCCAAAAAAACATCGTTTAGGGCCTCAAAATGGCCCATGAAGTTTGGGAACTGAAAAACTGCTGAAAAACTGCCAAGGTGGGAAATTGTTTTTCGAGGCAATGGAATAAATGGGTGGACACCGATATCCACCTAGATCATCCACTCTTGGATACCTTTTATTTTCCATCCACATACTATGATAACATTAAATTTCATCATTCACCATTTTCTGGATCCCTCTGAACCAACACATACATGACCAAAATACATAACCATCCATGTTCTCTTATTGACCTTTGATCTTCAAAATTTATTTTCTTTACCAGACTGAATTGATTAAACTTCCCCTCTATGAACACTTTATCTCTTGTTATTTATTGCACAATTCCATTTTAATTTCTTAACCACCTAACCTCCAACATGACTTGCATAGTCAATTTCCATCATGTTGCAATGCTACCCAAATGCCCCTTTTCCAAATTCCTAGAAATTAATTGGAAGTAGTTAACACTTCCTTTAATTTCCATCATAATTCCAGTGATTTTTCCAACATCCTGGAATATCACTAATGGATAATTTTCACTTGACATGGGCTCATTTTCATCCACAACAAGCATAGAACAATTTTCTTTTCTATGATTCCTTATTGATTTCTCTTCAGGAAATCATCTCCATGCTTGATTCCATTTGACTTGTCATGCCAATATACTTTGGAAATACATTCAATACCTTTGAAATGTAGAAATCATTCTTTATATGCATCAAAAATATTATTTTATTGTTGGCACAGTTCTTAAGTGCTGCAAAAGATTCTCAAATACTTGGTATCCACCTACTGGTACCTTTTCTTCCATTATTCCCGGATGTTCAAGGATTGTGATCAATCCTAGAATCCTTCTTCCCTTTATAGAAAAAACAAATCCTCCTTTAAGTCTAACTGCATCCCTTTATATTACTCTGCACATAATATCCTCTTTGGCATGCATGCTCCTTCATTAATTCACCGTTGAAGTTACAACATACATACCATGCTTCCATTGCACTACTCTGGAAACAATAATGGAGATATAGTTATGGAACTGTTTATTGGTTCTATAGAGATATTGCACCTTATATCCATCTGTACACTAAGTCTCTCTTTACCATAATACTTATCATCTAGATGTACCAACCCCTTTTGAATAACTATGCCCACAAAGTAATTTCTTTATCTTTACATTAGCTTCCTTTAGAGTGAATAAAATTTCACTACTTCCTCCACTTAAATGATATTATTTTTCACCTTAATTCCCCTGAGAAATTTGATTAACATGAGTGGATTTCTTGTAGTGAATTCCTTTACAAAGAAATTTTATCTTCTTGTATTCTCAAGTATTCATGGTTGTACCCAGATACAAATATCCACATTATTCATTCATGGATTTTGATCTTTTTGTGAGATATTCTTGACATAACATTCTATCCTCAAGTGCCTCTATTCATTCTTGATATCACATCCAAACTATTTCATACTCTATAAAACTATTCTTTCATATTCCCATGCTTGTCATCCCCATGTGATTTTGTTGTACATGCATTATCATGCAATGTATATGGAATTCCTACCTAGCCTCCACATCTCATATGTAGAATTTTTGTCTAGTATTCTTTCCCCAACAAGAATTTAATTAGGGTCTTCCTTGCTTCTCATTGAACCCAAATATTTGACCCAACAAATTGTTAAAGAAGCCAAATGTATAGTAAATAATTGTCTTTTTCCTTCTTTATTCTATCTGTATACATGTCTAGAACTTTCTTTGTTTTAATTGTAACCATAACATATGAAAATATTCATACATCAAAATTTGTTAACTAAAACCATATCATACAATTTTGGTAACATAGGCACAGTTTTTCCCCTTTATGGTCACCCGAAATATTATTTTTTACTTCATATGATTGGTGCTATTCAATTCATAGTTATGAGTGCATAGCTAAGTTCTTATATCCAAGACCTTTCCAATGACTACTTTATTTCTCAATTCTGAGTTTTGAGAAAACAATTATAGTCATTTAATCGTTACCCAAATTATCTTTTTCACACTTATTCACCAAGTCCTATATTGGTCATGTCCATGCACCTATGAGATTAGTTCTTTTGGAATTTTGACAAGATCTCCACTGGGTTCCTTCATGACCATAATTTTGACAACCTGACCATGTTTCAACTTCATCCAAGCTCTAGGTTGCTATTTAAAACCTGCTGAAATTTAAGGCCAATTTATCTTTTTAGTCATGTATGTTACAAGTGCCTTATATGTCATTATGTGCACTTTATGTGACCAAAATTCTATTTTGACTCCTTGGTTGTCTTCTATGGATAAATATATTTTTGTAGACTAGTCATATGCCCCATCTAATTTTAGAGAAGAAATTTATGGCCCTCGGAAGTTTATTGGGTCTCAAAATTTACCTCCACTATTTGACCTATAACTCCCTCATACAACCTTCCTTTGATGAACAATTTACAATATTAGAAAGCTCTCTCCCTGATCTATAATTTTATATGAAAAAATTGTCTATCTTATAAGGACATACAATTTTATGCAATTTTGATTTTTTGAAATGCTATATAGGCCTCTAAAATTGTCTTAGAAGTTGAAGACCTGGAAAAATACCTATTTTCTAGGAAATTTTTCACTATTATTTTTAAATTGTGTTAAATGTATGTTGATTGGGATGTTGATATGGCATTTGTGTCCACCTGTAACCTCAAGGTGGAAACATGTCATCCTCATTGACCTCTTGGTCTTTCCATGTCACCTCATATCCATTTCTTCCATCTCTCTTCCCCATACTTCCCAGAACACAAATTTGCATGTCGTTTTGATCCAATGGTTATGGTGCAGAGGGTGTCGTCGATGATCGATGGTCCTTATTGCATCTTTCCCCACTGAATGTTAACACATGGGGGAGTGGTTGTGAAACCTAACCATGGTTTTTTCCCTAGTAATGTGGCATGCATAGGTGGATTGATCCCCCCCTACCTAACCATGCCAACCTCCCCNAATGGTTATGGTGCAGAGGGTGTCGTCGATGATCGATGGTCCTTATTGCATCTTTCCCCACTGAATGTTAACACATGGGGGAGTGGTTGTGAAACCTAACCATGGTTTTTTCCCTAGTAATGTGGCATGCATAGGTGGATTGAGCCCCCCCTACCTAACCATGCCA
>SNQJ01S0042243.1:64307-81511 GCA_010110895.2 Picea sitchensis | reverse complement strand
TCATAAATAGCTTATACAATGTTCAAGAGATAACTCAAACCAATACAAATAGTCCTCCCCAAGAGATGCACCACTCTTCTTCTCCTCTCTCTGGTAATTGCAGCTTGCCTCATAAGAGAATGAGCAAGTGAGTTGTGTGTTTGAAGTGAGGCGCTAGCCTCCTATATATACAAGACTAGTACGTGTGAGAGGGTGTCATTGGCAGGGATGCCCTCTCACTCTGGGTGGGTAAACCCACCTTTAATTAATTCTGGGTCTTCAATAGTAACTGCTGGGGCTGACTTCTTGTTATGCCCTTTATAATTGTTCGATGACCAATCTGAAAAAGGGGATTTGGTCCTTATACAATTACCGACATGATTAATCCACAATGGGGATTAATCCTAATAAGAAAATAACAATAATAATAAGAATTCTCTTTGCAGTTACATTATTTCAACAAGCGACAGGTCGTCTTGCAGTTACATTATGAGGGAAACCTGTAACAAGACGATGCTAATACTCCCAGAACAAACTCAAAGGTGCTTTGTAACAAGACTATAACATCAAATTGATAAATATATAGGTCTGGTAATATTATAATAATGAACACTTATAATAAAGAAAACTCAATATAAAGCATTCATATAATCCATCATCCAATATCCAACATAAATCAACAATATTTAAACAACATATTGATCACAGATGTAATATGGAACAACAAATTAAATAAATAATTAAAGTGTTGAATGATATGAAATACCATACGATAACCAGACTAAAGCTGCATCAAACGTAATAACATTTCATAAGATAGAAGAAAAAAAAAACATAATAGGGTAAGCGTCACACAGGTCTAAATCCAAATAGTGAACAACTTCTCCATATCAGTCTTCAAAAATAAATAAATCATATGTCCATAATGTCTCCTAGCCAAAGATGTTCTTCACTACTAAGAGTGACCAATATTTAAACTAGTTCAGGATTCACATACTCTTATCATACAAGATAGAGTTGAATCCCCCCAAAATAGATAGTATTACAAAAATAGTGAAACTAGAAACCACTCATTTATGAGTTGGTTTGTCAAAAATAAACCAAAGTTTTATAAACATAAAAGACAGAAACTATTGAATAATAGAGCGTATGATCCAAGGTGTTTGCTCCATGTAATCAACATCATAATCATCAATTTCCTGTAGATATCAAAAAAAAATTTCATATTCATAAAAAAAATGCTAACTGATATTCAAAAATAGACTGGCTACAAAATCATAGATTCTGTAGCTAGTCTTATTATTAACAAAAGAAATCAAAATTAAATCTCCCTATTTTGATTTTTCATAACAGGATGGAATAAAATCAAACAAAATCATTTTTACAACAAAAGAAGGATCAGACAGTTCCGAATTTATGATGGCTTTGAAACTGGTTGTATTTTTTATGATTATATTACCAGATCTCTTGAATATTTTATTTTCCCTTTTTGTGTGTGATTTCAAGTCTTGGTTCTCTCGTTCCAATAGAGAATTCTGAGCAGCTAGACATTTTACTTGAGCCTGTAAGAGTGGAATATCTCTATAATAACGCTCTATCCGATCTAAGCAACTGTCACAATGCACTGGTGCAATGGAAAACCGATGTGTAATATAGTTAACGATGGGTATTTCATGCTTTCCTATGGCTTGTTTCAAGTCATGATTAATACCTGCAAAACCCTCTTTGCCTTTGAGACATGGGGGTAATTTAGACACAAAGTCATACTGTTAAACCTGGGTAATAACTTCGTTCTTGGGACATTGGTTTTCTGGATCTTCCCGAGTGAAGAAATCATTTATCTCTTGATCTGAACATTGATCATTGATATGGATCGTAGAGATTGAGATCAAATCATAGCTTTTGCGATTCCTTAAACTCCTAGAAATCAATCGACCGGACCTTTTGTTTCTAAAATTTAAATCTGAGCTCTACTGTTTCTTACCCTTATGAATTTTCCTTACAACATGCTTATCATTACTTTTCAGATTAGGTTCATTCGTAGGTCTAGTGGAAGCTTTTCCTTTTAGTTCACCCACTATATGTTCCAATGATTTCCTGGGCGAAAACATACATGGTAATTTCTTAACCATAGGGGTTTCCACAACAATAGACGCTAGTTCATTAAATTAAGAACCCTCAGGTGAATTGAAAACTTGGCTTTCGTTCACTGGACTATCCATATTGGGGTTTACAATTGAAGGCAGGTTGACTATATTTTCGATCTGTGTGAAACCATTTAGACTCACAAAACTCTCCCAGTTGTCACCGGTTTGCGACAGGTGAGAAATCAACAAAATGTTAACGAGCCCATGATGAAAAAGACTTGACAGAGAGTTCATCCTTTGTCTCTTATAGCATTTAGAAATTTTATAAAGGATCATTAACAGGTAAAATGACATGTTCAAATCAAACCCTATGAATAGCACGAGCAAACGAACGTGGTATATAAAAACCAACCCATATCGGCCTTCACATGTGATAAACTGTTTCAAAATTAAAATAAGGTTGTTCCATCTAGGTTTCAGAAAATCAATGGGAATACCTTTTGGACAACAAGTGGATTTGCGGGAAACCATGAACAAGATCCATGGAACATCCTCCATTTTAGAATTCTTAAACCACTTTTCGTCTTTTAATGGGAGTCATGTCACCCGTATTATGAAATCTTCTATTATTTTCAACGGCGCATCGATGACCTTGGCCCTAAAACCATGAAAATTCTGTTCAAAGGCCTATGCAACCGAGAGGTTGTAGCCTTCGAATTTCCTGAGGAAGACATCCCAACCATGAGCCTTCAGGTCATCTATGGTATCATCATGAGAAAGAAGGGCCTGGAAACCATTCGACTTGATTCGGACCACAGGTGCCTTTGCCACTGTGAAGTAGATACAATGGGTATCACAAGAGGTAAGTTTCGGATTCTCATTGACGAGTAGTAGAGAGAGGTCTGTGCAGACTAGAAGACACGAAAGCTAGGAGGTTTGGAGAATACCCTACTGTGAAATATTAAGTTTAGAGATACAGAGAACCGAAAGGAGATCAGATCTAAGAGCCATTTCCCATAATGAGTATAAAACCTCTGACTACCATCGAATGTCATTTTGAAAAATGAATGGTTTCATTGATGCATAGGATAGCAAGGTGAGGTGAAATCGTGGGTACAACGGGCCCGTACCAAGTGACATGAGTGTTGATATGACTGTCGAGAGCATGAAACCCGTATTGAAAGTTAATCCAATGTTTGTGCATTCATACATTTCAAAAATTAAAACCAACGATCAACCATAGAGACAATTCGGTCACGATACCCATATTACATAAAAATTGTGATAGTGAATCAATCAAAAAGTTCATAAAACTTGAAACTTAGCAATATATGGGTGCCTTCAAAATGAAATTTATTAGGTAGAAGATATAAATCCCAAACCAAGTTTTTAGTTAAATTCATGCTTACAGTCATGGATTTAAAAAAAAAAAAAAAAAACTCAATAAGATAAGTTTAAACCCAATCATTGCCTCGAAGCTCAGAAACATAAGCGTTTATAAATGAAAGGTGGTGGCAGCTACAAAAAAATATAATCTCTTTGTGGTGATTTCTATTGTGATAAAAATCGACAGAATTGTTGGCTGCCAACAGGTTGACACATCAACATTAGGTAGGATTTCTCAGGAACACAGGAAAATTCCTAAGAATGTAGGCATGCTCCTGAGAACACACACACGTTTCTAAGAATGTGCACTTGCTCTAGGAGTGCAAGTATTTTCTTGTGGGTGATTTTTTTTTAAATGCCATGGATGGTTTATTTCACCAACATACCACACTGCATGTTTTGAGTGTTATTGAGTAAATTTAGAAGTGGAAATTGAGGAAAGATTGATAAATCATTGTCAAACTTTGTTGACATGGTCATCAATTGGTTCTAGGTAAATATTTTGATTGAATTTCACTGTCTTTTTAATTTCAAAATTTGTTAAAATCATAAAAAACTAAATAAAAAATTAATTTCCCTTTATTAAATTGCAACACACTTAATCAATATTGAGCTTGGATAAAACCCAACCCACGACCTGCAAACATAAACATGGAAATAGTTGGAGGGTTGAGGTCTCTTAAAACCCTTGTACAAGACTTATGAAACAAAAGAGAGCCTGCATGGCTATCACTATCCACATCCCTAGCCACTATTGTATCTTTTATTGCAAATGCCTGAGGCTAATTAACACACATTTATGATTACATGGCCAAAATGTATGAATATTATAAGACGAGTCTAGATAAAAACTATGTTATAGACCTCAACATTTCAAAACAAGACCCAATGATGTTGTTTATTGACACGAGAACTGGATTACAACCACCAGTCACAAAGATATGCATTGGTATGGATTGGTGCACCTATCAACCATTTTTAGACAATTGGATGGATAAGTGGTTTATGGGATTCGAAAAACTTCCTTGCAATAATAGGGAGATTGATCCAGATTTAGGAGCAGAATGAACTGATTAATAGACTGAATACAATAAACACAGAGATACGGAGAACAACACAGATATCCAATGAACAATGTCTTCTATTGAATAAATGAAATAGGATGAAACTGTAAAACTGCAGAACTGAAACACTTGCTCGAATGGTGGTAGATATCTCTGAGAAGAGATGTGGCTGCTACATGCATCCGTCTGAGCAGAATGATTACATTGAGGCTCCAAAGGCCTTTTTGATATTACTCATGAATGCCAAAACCCTAGACATCGAAAAACCTAACCCTAGAAGGTGAAATGCCAAAAGTCATGTGGGCCCCTATAGGTAAGTTGGTACCTCAAATTAGGTGCATGATAGCCCGTTGGAAAGGTCTTTCAAATAACTACACATTCTATTGTCAAACTCTCACTCCATCTCCAGTTTGACTGTGGAGAGCCCAAAAAAGATTGTTTAGGGATCCAAAACGACCCTGGAAGTACAAAAAGAAGTGCTGACATGAAAACATACAAAATAAGCTAGTTGGATTAGGTGAGATGCCACTGGTATCCAATTGGAAGATGTGTATGGATTCAGACAGCCCCAAAAGTGTAGAACCCACAATTACAATGAAGTACAAAAGAACGTGTTGAATTGAAAACAAACAAGAGGATCCAATTGGAATAGGTGGGTGGCCACCGATATCCACTTGGATCAATCCTCCCCCCTTAGGAAACAATGGTCTCCATTTCATTGAGTTCCCCCATTAGGTGAGGAAACTTCTGTTGTATTTGGCCTTGGGTGAACCACTTACCTTGGTGGAGGAGTTCCCCTTCCTTGACAACCCAATAAATATGGATCCTCTACAGGAGAGTGCCCTTGACCTATGTGTCCACTATCTGATCAATGGATTCTTCTTCCATGTAGTTAGGGTTGAGCTATGTTGGTGTCAGCTATTTTGCGATCTTTGAGGTGTCTAATAATGGTGGAAAATATGGTCGAAGGAGGTCCACATTTAACACTGGGTGTAATCCAAGGAAGGGTGGAGTGTTGAGCTCAAAAGAATTTCTACCCACATCCATGTGATAGTGTAAGGACCATAGTTAAGTTCAGAGCTTCCGATGCAGCCCTGAGAGATGCTCCTTCTGAAAATGTAACCAAACTTTGTTTCCAACCTGAAACTGGTGTGGTACCGTGTGTTGATCATGGCGCTACTTGTACTTAGCATTGGATTTCTGCAAAATCTCTTGGACCTATTGGCGGATGTGTTGAATCTTCTCAATGAATCTGGTGGCTTTGTCAGTCTCATACTGAACATGGGAAGAGTCTGTCTGTGTGGTGGCAAGAGGTAGTAAAACATCAATGGGACCCAAGGGTTGGAATCCAAGCCCCACTTGAAATGGGATATGGTCAGTGGAGCTATGGAGAGCCATGTTCTAATTATGTTGAACATAGGGGAGACCCTCATCCCATGTACGTGGATTCTTAGAGTTGTACATGCACAGGATGTGCACAATCATAAGATTGACGACCTATGTTTGGTTGTCGGTTTGGGGGTGGAAAGAAGTGGATCTAGTGAGCTTGGTGTCCAACAGTGACCAGAGACTCGACCAAAATGTGTTGAGGAACCTGTTGTCTCGGTTGGAGATGATGGTCTTCGGTATCCAAAAATGGACCCACACCCGTTCGAAGAAGATCTTGGCAGTGTCTGTTGTTGTGATATTCTTATTACAAACTGTGAGGATGGCCATCTTCGAAAACCAATCAACGACCAAAAATACACAGTCATTGCCTTTCTTGGTGGACAAAAGGCCAAACATGTAATCCATTGAGATGGATTCCCAAGGCTTCTCGGGAGTAGGAAGAGGGGTGTATAATCCTTTCTTCTTAATGGTTGGCTTGGCAATGGAACAAGCAGTGCAAGATTTGATATACTTGTTGATGTCTTGTCGAAGTTTTGGCCAATAAAAATGTTTCTGAAGAATAACCATAATTTTCTCCATGCCAAAATGTCCTGCCATCCGATTGTAGTGGGATTCCCAAATAAGCTTTGCATGCTCGCTTGTAGGAACACAGAGATGGCCTAGATGGCATAATAGAATGTCCTGAATGTGAAAATCGGTGACAATCATGCCTGTACCCAATAGCTTATAGGTGGTGGAAAAGTTCACATCTTGTTGAGAAAGTTGGGGCAACTCAGATGCCTCATGTCCACAGGAATGGAGCACAGTGGTGAGGGCATCCATGGGAGGTCGACTAAGGCAATCAGGGACATGATTTTAGATCCTTTTCTTATACTTGATGTTGATATGGAACTTCTGTAGGTAGGTGGACCACTTCTGATGGTGGTCGTTCTACAATTTCCCTTGTGTTTGTATGAACTACAGAGGCTTGTGATCAGTGTGGATGATCGTCTCCTTTCCCAGAATGTAATGTTTCGATTGACGATAGGCTTGTACAATGGAATACATTTCCTTGTCATAGGTGGGGTATTTCCGGATATTATTTTAGAGTGTCTCACTATGGTATGCCACCGGATGACCATGCTAAGTGAGAACTTTGCCTACAACATATTCAGATGCATCAGTCTCAATCTTGAACAGTTGTTGCAGATCAGAAAAGGAGAGTACTGGAGATGAGCACAAGAGATGCTTCAGATCACCAAATTTTCATTGTTTTTCCTTCCCCCATTCAAACTTCTCCCTATCACTGCCCTTGGTCACCTGGCTGAGGGCCCATGCAAGATGGGAGAATCCCAACACAAACCGTCGGTAGAAATTGGTCAGTCCCAAGAAGCTCCGAAGCTTGGTTAGTGTGGTTGGGGCTGGAGAGTCACAAATGACTTGGATATTATATGGATCAACATGTAACCCATGCTCATCAACAATGTAGCCCAATTATTGGACCTTGTTCATGCCGAAAGAACATTTTTCCAAGTTGGCATATAGCTTGTAATGCCACAAAGTGATCAAATCCTGTTGAATATGCCGCATGTGCTCCTCCCAAATTCTGTTGAAGATGATGATGTCATCCAAATATACTACCACAAAATATTTGGTGAAGGGTCTTGATACATCATCCATCAACCTCATGAACATGGTTGGTGCATTTTTTAAGACAAAGGGCATGACCAACCATTCGAAGAGACTTTCTTTAGATTTAAAGGTTGTCTTCCATAGATCAGTTGGTTTGATGGGAACCTGGTGGTAGCCAAACTTTAGGTCAATCTTGTTGAAGAACTTTTTCCCCTTGAGTTGGTCANTCCTGAATGTAATTTTTTTTAGGGCTCTGTAATCAATGCATATTCACCAAGTCCTATCTTTCTTTTGCACCAATACAATTGGGCTTCCACAAGGGGAGGAGCTGGGTCTAATGTGACCCTTTTGAATAATCTCTTAGATCTAATGCCTGATTTTGTTATTTTCCATCAACGAGTGATGATAGACTGGTCCATTAGGTAGAGGTGCACCGGGGGTCAGATAGATTTTGTGCTTGACTTGGTAATGCGTCAGTACCCCAGTGGGTGAGGAGAAGATGTCTCTGTATTCTTACATGATGTCATCCACTCGCTTCTGCTACAAAGAGAGGCTCTGTGTAGAGGCCACAGATGTGGCAACAAACTTCTACCTACTGTGAGCACAGATCAAAAAGAAGATGAACTTCCTGGTTTGTGAAATGACCTTATTGCATTTCTTAGCAAAGATTAAAGAAATAGCAGTAGGCGGTGCTACCTCTAGTATCTTGTACAATTTTCTACCCAAAGTAATAATAACACTATGGGGTCTATACTCATACACAACATGACGCTTCAACAAATATGGTTTTCCTAAAAGAACATCATCACAAACTTCAAGGGGATAAATATCACATGATACCTCATCTTTGAAAGGGTTGATGTCGTAGGGAAGACAACATTGTTGGCTAACATGGAGATCTCGTCCTTGGTGAAGCCAACTGATGGTGTAGGGATGTGGGTGTAGTGTCATTGGCAGGTCCAGCCGCTTGACAACCTCTGCTAAAATCAGGTTCTTCTGATTGTCTCTATCGAAAATGAGATGAAGTGGATCCCCCTTTACCCACATATGTTTGTGAAAGAGGCGTTCCCCTTCCTCTGGTTCCTTTGGTTCTTATGGTTTTCTTGGAAGGACTTTGGTGTTAGAGAGATTGGAACTGGGTTCAACATCGATAATTCACTTCCCTCCTTCGACATTTGATTTAGAATCATAATCAACCTATGACTCGGAAGCCTTCAGGTCAACCACACGTGACTGCTTGGAGCGACATTCTTTATTCTTGGGCCAAGGGATTTTATGGTACTCACACCATTTTCTCATGTCCTTCTTCATCTTCTTGATGTAGGAGCATCACTCCATGTCAGCAGCGTGCCATCCATCCAACACATCCAACACACATTAATGGAGAAAGGGAGAGGCACAACCCTCTCAATTTTGAAATTTGAAATTTCAATAAATGTTGTAAGGATTATAATGCCAGACCACGCAACTATTTAGGAAGTGGTTGAGGTTGCCTTAAATGGTTACCTGTAGCTAAGTCTAGATTTATCAGGTCTGCAACATCCATTTATGAATGTAGTCATAGGAGCCGCTCTGTGATAGCAATAACTTAGAGATGGTGAGGTTGAGGATAAGCTCGAGAGAGCCCTCATTTTTTAATAGAGAGGAAAATAGAGTAGAATAGAGAGTAAGGAGGAGAGACCAGGGAAGAGAGGTCTCAAGAGAGAGATGAGACTTGTACAGTCCAACCTTTGTAAACACAATTGTATAGACATACAAATTAATAGAAAAGCAATTTTTCCTGCATATGGTTGTTCATGTATTTATGTTTCATGAATGAATGTTGTAGCTGTATGTTAGATTTTCATATGCAGGGATAGATAGATTTTACTATTTGTTTGTGAATTTTTTTATTCCTATCTGGGTTCTTTAGGCCATGCAAGGAGTGCACAATAGAACACTGGAGGTTTTGTGTCCAACGCAAGGAGTGCGCATCCAAACTCTGTGGAGTCATAAAGAATGTGCAAGGAGTGCACACCAAGATGATTCAAAGACTCAAAGGAAGCCTCAGAGTTACTGAATACTCTAGACGAGGAACTGTGCAAAATAAGGCACAAAGAGGAAACATAACTACTGAAGGTTCTGTAAAGCTCTACCAGGAGGGCATTGAGCGAGTGCAAAGAGTGCACCAGAGAACTCCATTTCGAGTTTTGAGATAAGGGAAGTGTCACAGGGTTACTGAACATCCTGTAGGCTTAGCAAGGTGTGCTTGAGCGGGAATTGTGCAAAGAAAGGAACAAAGAAGAAACATAACTACTAAAGTTTATGTAAAGCTCTACTAGGAGGGCATTGAGCATGGTCAAGTTTGCACATGAGGGACTCTGTTTCGAGTTCAGAGAGAAGAAGTGTTGAGGAGAGACACTGGTAGAGTTGTTGAACACTCTGTAAGCTCTGTAAGGTGTGCATCGAGCCGAAGAACGCCAGGAGGGCGTGAAACATTTCTTTACAAGAAATACTTCGGATTTGAGTTTAGCGAAGTACTCAATAGCACAAGGAGTGTGCGAGGATGGACTTATTCTAAGTCCCGAAGCTCAAGAGGAATAGTGCCTTCGTGCACAGAGTAGTAGAGAAAGGAGCAGAAGGTAGAGAAACCCTTCGAGGTTTCAGAGTCGACAAAGCTCAGGAGTTCAGAATTTCGGCACTTCAGAGTTCGGGGTTTGGAGTGACAAGGGATTTTGGAGTCACTGCATCGCAAACTTCTGGTGCACGAAATCGCGCTAGCCGTCGGATCTAGAGAACAGTGGCCCGAGAGCCATTGGATCACGGATATGTGCACAGGAGGAGCGCACATGGGAGGTGCACAGAAGATCATATCGTGACCGTCAGATCTAGCACCAAGGACCGATAGCCATTGGATATGGAAAGAGGAGAACGAGGTTTAACCCTTGTAGAAGCAAAGGAGAGGACTCGTCGAAGTCTCGAAAGAATCAAAACTGTCCATCTCAGAGGATGTGTGTCAAGAGACCCACATTTCGGTGATTTGGACACCGAGAGACCGAGAGTGAAGAGTCTCCAGAAATCGTGAAAGGAGAACTTGAGAAAGGACCAGGATCATCCATAGGAGGACACGTGGAAGGCGGTCAAGGCTTCGGGAAAAGGCCCGAAATATTTCGGTTCCAGGAGGACTGGGCCATTAATATCTTAGTAGAGAGATTTCGACATTCAGGGGTTTGGGAGGTTGAAGGACCAAGAAGCGTCTGCAGTTGAAATCGTGAAATAATGAATTTCAAAATCCTAAAAGAGGACCATGGTTGCGGGTAGTTTTCGGCATTTCGGTGACTAGGAGTTGGAGGGACAAGGAACCTGGGAGAGCTCACATGCAAGAGTCCTGAAAACCGGAAATGCGAAAGGTGTGTTAGTTCGGAACAGAGAAGAGCGTCGAAAGCTGAGCGCGTGTATAGGTTTTCTCAAAGGCCTGTGCCAGAGGACAAAGGGACCTGTGGATTTGTTCAAGGGGTTCCAACAGGAGCCCGGAGAGCTATTTTGGCTCAGAAGAAGAACGATCCAGAGACCGGGAGGTCAGTGGACCCTGCTAAGGTAGGGGGTTTTCATCAAGTGGTATCAGTGTTGATTTTTGTCTATAGATCTTAGACAAAATTGAAAGAGGAGACCGTTACTTTATTCACAGACAAAAGAGAGACGGGAGGAGAAATTTTGGTAACATCAAGTGGGATCAGAAGCAAAGATTCATCTATATACAACAGGTGAAGGAGGAGACAAAGTAATGATGCCCTGTGGTGATTGTTTGCAGGTGTGCAACAGTTAATATATAGCCAGGTGAGTTGTAGGAGAAGATGGAGATGATCTCAGGCGTAGAGTGATCCATAAGTTTGCTAGGAGGCAGACAAAAGATGGAAATGGCTACTGAAGGCCATGAGCGTGGTGGAAGAGGAGACCACTAGCAGAAATTGGTGAGGAACTCGTCGAGATAAGAGCGAGGATGGAGGAGCTTTCATTTCGAATGCAATAGAGTGAAAAAGCGTGATGGGTGTATGAATGGCCCATGAAAAAGAGAGAAAAGTGGCAATCAAGGAGTTGTTGGCCATAAGACAGAAAAGGTTGTTGAAAGTATGGCTGAGGTATGCTAAAAGCCTCAGTGACACAGAGCTGGTTTGCATCTGTGAGCCAGAAGTTGGAGAAATACTCAGTGATGAGGAAGAGAGATCAGTTTCAGGTATCATAAACTACCAGGAGGGTAGAGATGAATTTTCCAATTGCCAGGTGGGAAATGAAATGAGATCATTGGAGGATCTCATAGACTGTCAGGAGGACACCAGTGGAAATTCATATTACCAGGAGGGAAATGGTATGAGATTAGGTAAATATCTTGTAAAATACCAGGTGGGTAGGGCAGAAATCCCATATTGCCAAGTGGGCAAGGGAGAGAAGATGAGATTGTTTGGAAGCCTCATGGACTCAAGGATGAGTTCGGGTCAGCAAGGAGTGCTGATGAAGATGGGATCGATTGATCTCATAAACTGCCAGGTGAGCAGAAGTGAAATTTCAAGTTGCCAGGTGGGAAATGGGAAGAGATCAGCTGAAGGTCTCGCATACTTCCAGGGGAGCAGTGCTGAAAGTTCAGATTTCCATGTGGGCAATGAGATGGGATCATTGGATCTCATAGACTGTCGGGTGGGCAGCAGAAAACTCCCAAATTTCCAGGTGGGCAAGGGGAAAGACATGAGACTGTCTGAAAGTCTCATGAACTCAGAGGAGAGTTTAGATCAGCAAGGAGTGCATACAGGAGAGAATTAGAAGAGAATTCTGATCATTGGGGGAATTGAGGTATTCCTACCAGATAGCCCAGTTGAGGCCAGAGAATGCATTGCAGATGCAACAAAAACAAGAAGACAACCAACATAGACTATCATGGAAGAAGAAGTGGAACAAACACTGATGTTTCCCCCTGCAGGAGAAGATGAGCATTCAAAAGAATGGCTCAAAATTTTCAGCCAGGAAGCTGAACAGGAGATGATTGTAGCACTGAAGCCTGCAGTAGAAGAAGAAGCAGACAACATGGATTTTCTTGATCTGTGTCAAGAATTGGAAGCCCTGGAGAGAAGAGTGATGGTGCAAAGATTGCACATCCAACAAGCTAAGTTGGAAGAAGGTAGTGGAGCATACCAGCCCCAGGAGAAGTTGGAAGAAGCTGGAAGTATGCCAGCAGGAGAAATGGCAGCAGCAGAACTGCCACAGGAAGAGGTTGAACAACAGTTCAGTGAGGAGACTGCAGAGCTGGAGTCTACAGCAGAGTGGCCACTTAGTGCCACAAAGAGAGATAAAGACAGCATGGGAGATTGAGCAGATCTACCCACTGAGGAGATAGAAGTGAAACAAAGAGGAATGCATACAAAGAGCCAGCCACTAGAGTAGCTAGACGAGAAAATTGAGGAGATCAAAAGGTTGATGATCAGATCAGCAGAAGCGGTCAGCAAAGGGAAGCTGAGCAGAAGGGAGCCTTCAAGAGCAGTATGATAGAAGCAACAACAACAGCATAGCTGGAGAGGAGCCGATGGACATCTCTAAGGGAAAGTTTGGGATCCAGGTGGATTTCAACACTGGAGAAGAGGAGCTCATGATCAGGAGATCATGATTTTTCCAGCTGAGGAGTATGATGCAGGAGCATCACTCCACATCAGCGGCGTGCCAGCCAGCTAGCACATCCAGCATGCATTAATGGAGAAAGGGAGAGGCGCAGCCCTCTCAATTTTGAAATTTGAAATTTCAATAAATATTGTAAGGATTTTAATGCCAGACCATGCAACTGTTCAGGAAGTGGTTGAGGTTGCCTTAAATGGTTACCTACAGCTAAGTCCAGATCTGTCAGGTTTGCAACATCCATTTATGAATGTATCTGTAGGATCCGCTCTGTGATAGTGATAGCTCAGAGACGGTGAGGTTGAGGATAAGCTTGAGAGAGCCCTCATTTTGTAATAGAGTAGAATAGAGAGTAAGGAGGAGAGACCAGAGCAGAGAGGTCTCGAGAGAGAGCTGAGACTTGTTACAATCGAGCCTTTGTAAACACAATTGTATAGACATACAGATTAATAGAAAAGTAGTTTTTCCTGCATATGGTTGTTCATGTATTTATGTTTCATGAATGAATGTTGTATATGTATGTTAGATTTTCATCTGTAGGGATAGATAGATTTTACTATCTATTTGTGAGTTTGTTTATTCATGTCTAGGTTCTTTAGGCCGTGCAAGGAGTTCACAACAGAACACTGCAGGTTATGTGGCCAGCGCAAGGAGTGCGCATCTGAACGCTGTGGAGTCAGAAAGAATGTGCAAGGAGTGCACACCAAGAGGATTCACAGACTCAAAGGAAGCCTTAGAGTTACTGAATACTTTGGAGGAGGAACTGTGCAAAAGAAGGCACATAGAAGAAATAGAACTACTGAAGGTTCTATAAATCTCTGCCAGGAGGGCATTAAGCGAGTGCAAAGAGTGCACTAGAGAACTCCATTTCGAGTTCTGAAATAAGGGAAGTGTCACAGGGAAGACACTCATAGGGTTACTGAACATCCTATAGGCTCAATAATGTGTGCTTGAGCGAGAACTGTGCAAGGAAAGGCACAGATAAAAAATAGAACTACCGAAGGTTCTATAAATCTCTGCCAGGAGGGCATTGAGCATGTGAAAGTTTGCACAGGAGGGACTCTATTTCGATTTCAAAGAGAAGAAGTGTTGAGGAGAGACACTGGCAGAGTTGTTGAACACTCTGTAAGCTCTGCAAGGTGTGCATCAAGCCGAAGAACGCCAGGAGGGCGTGAAGCATTTCTTTACAAGAAATACTTCGGATCTGAGTTTAGCGAAGTACTTAGTAGCACAAGGAGTGTGCGAGGATGGACTTATTCTAAGTCCTGAAGCTCAGGAGGAACAATGCCTTTGCGCACAAAGCAACAAAGAAAGGAGCAGAAGGTTGAGAAACCCTTCGAGGATTCACAGTCGACAAAGCTCATGAGTTCGGCATTTCGGCACTTCGGAGTTCGGGGTTTGGAGTGGCAAGGGATTTTGGAGTCGCTGCATCGCGAACTCTCGGTGCATGAAATCGCGCCAGCCGTCATATCTGGAGTGCAGTGGCCCGAAAGCCGCTGGATCATGGATATGTGCACAGGACAAGCGCACATGGGAGGTGCACAGAAGATCAGATCGTGACCATCAGATCTAGCACTAAGGACCGATATCCATCAGATCCAGAAAGAGGAGAATGAGGTTTAACCCTTGTAGAAGCAAAGGAGAGAATTCGTCGAAGTCTCAAAAGAATCAGAACTACCCATCTCAGAGGATGCATGTCAAGAAACCCACATTTCGATGATTCGTACACTGGGAGATCGAGAGTGAAGAGTCTCCAGAAATCGTGAAAGGAGAACTCACAAAAGGACTAGGACCATCCACAGGAGGACACGTGGAAGGAGGTCAAGGCTTCGGGAAAAGGCCCGAAAGATTTCGGTTCAAGGAGGACTGGACCATTGATCTCTCAGTAGAGATATTTTGGCATTTCGGGGTTCGGGAGGTTGAAGGACCAAGAAGCGTTTGCAGCTGGAATTACAAAATCGCGAATTCTGAAATCCCGAAAGAGGATCGTGGTCATGGGTAGTTTTCGCCATTTCGGCGACCAGGATTTGGAGGGACAAGGAGCCTGGGAGAGCTCACATGCAGGAGTCCCAAAAACCCAAAACGTGAAAGGTGTCATAGTTCGGAACAAAGAAGAGCGTCGAAAGCTAAGCGCATGTATAGGTTTTCTCAAAGGCCTGTGCCAGAGGACAAAGGGACCTACAGATTTTTTCAAGGGGTTCCAACAGGAGCCCAAAGATCTATTTCAACTCAGAAGAAGAACGATCTAGAGACCGGGAGGTCAATGGACCCTACTGAGGTAGGAGGTTTGCATCACTTCTCATTTCCCTTCTTATGTTGCAGCTTGGACTAGTTGTCCTGAGAGTGACCATCTTTTCTTTGTCCCTTGCTAAGTGGGTTGGGGCTGCCTTTTACCTGCTTCGATCGTGAGAATTTTGCAGATCGAAACTCTCGCCTCTTCTGCTTAAATTTTTTCTCAATCTTGACAGCGCATCTATAAGTTTTATCCAATGAGGTGATGTCCAAAAACTCCATTTATGTTTGGATGTATCTATGCAAACAACCATGGCATTTGAGCACTAGATTTCACTTAGAGTCTTTGATACCCAAGTTGGTGCATAGGGTATGGAAAATATTGGTGAAATATGGTATTGTCTGGTCCCTTTCTTGATGCAGGGTGTTCCATTTGGTGTACTGGTCCTCGTAGCTTCCAAAAGGGTAGTACTGTTATTTAATGGCATATAGGAAGGAATCCCATGTAGGGGAAACCACAAATATTTCAGATTCACTTATGGCTCTTTTCTCGGAGTAAGTGTCCCACCAATCCTTAACATGGGGGACGACCTTGAGGAGTGAAAAAGTAATATTTTCCCTATTGAAAAAATTGTGGATTGAAAAATACCCTTCGAGCATATTCAAGAATTTATCTACAACATACGCATCTATCAATCCTTCAAATAATGGAATATAAAAATTTACCTGTACCTTGAAGGGGGTTGCATGGCCGCTTGATGAATATTCTTCTCCTGCAAGCAGCCGCCGAAGGATCTACACAAAGTTGTCCATCATTTCATTCCTTTGTTGCGCAAGGGATTCCTCGAGAAACATTCTAAAAGGATATTTTGGTCCATAATATTTCTTTTCATCTCCCATGGGTTGTTGTTGGGCTTGGCATGATCGATCTTGCAATGGTTCGATTGGTTCGAGTCCCAAATTCTTGTACCCAGATCTTATCGAGGGCATGCACAAAGAAAAATAAATGAAGAGCAGACCACTCTAATACCACTGATCCAGATTTAGGAGTAGAACAAACTGATTAACAAACTGAATACAATAAACACAGAGATATGAAGAACAACATACATATTTAGTGAAAAATATCTTATGTTGAGTAAATGAAATAGGATGAAACTATAAAACTCCAGAGCTAAAACACTTGCTCGAATGGTGGTAGATATATCTGAGAAGAGATGTGGCTACTACATGCATCCTTCTGAGCAGAATGATTACAATGAGTCTCCAAAGGAATTTTTGATATTACTCATGAATTCCAAAACCCTAGACATCCAAAAACCTAATCCTAGAAGGTGAAATGCCAAAAGTCATGTGGGCCCCTATGGGTAAGTTGGTACCTCAACTTCTTGGGGTTGTAACTTTTGAATACGAACTCCATTTTAGGTGCATGATATCTCGTTGGAAACGTCTTTCAGAGAGATACACATTCCACTATCAAAATTTGACTTCGTCTACAGTTTAGTTCAGGATACATTACAGTAGAATAAGGGAGTCCCCCCTGAACTGTAATGTATCCTGAACTAAACTGTACCACGAACATAGAGAAGTATCCTTTTAGCTGCTTTCCAATGGCTTTCATGGGCTGTTTGCATATATTGGGCAATAAGACCAACAACAAAGGAAAGATCAGGACGGGTATGAGTCAAGTATAAGAGGCTATCAACTTTAGGAGAAGTACAGGTGGCAGAAAGCTTGACTCCAGACTAGAAGGGAGAAGGGGTTGGTTTACAATCGTCCATGTGAAAGCGACGAAGAAGGTCACAAGCATACTTACACT
>SNQJ01S0042243.1:46059-64297 GCA_010110895.2 Picea sitchensis | reverse complement strand
GCCCCCGGACCCCGTAGAGGGGGTACCCCCCCTCTGCACTCCCCCGCATGGAAGAGTGTACATACTTCTGGGGTGTAAATACTTCATGGGGTATAAACACGGCTGAAAGTAAAAGACCTATAAATCAGGAAGATAATCAAGCTCCACAACCAACAAGAAGTAGTTGAGACAGTTCCTATAATCGTCAATGAAGTCAATAAAAGGATAGAAGCAAGAAAGTGAACGAAAGAGAGACCATCATAGTAAGTTCATGCTTATCATATCTTGCTTTATTTATCAGTTTTTCATCCATTTACTCCACTTTTTTTACTAGAAAGGTTTAACTGAAATCTGATCACTTCTCCCTGTCTTCTTTCTAGGTCTTGCTACTCTGTCATCACCCACCATCTTCTTTCTAGAGATTAATTCTTGTTCATGTTTTCTTTATGTTCTGTGGGATCCCCAGTCCCAGTCCTAAGGACAAACACATTTAAATTTCAAGGCTTTGTAATAGACTCTGTATTTTTCAGAAATCCCAAGAGAACTATTTCGGGATCAGTTTTGATTGTAGTTTATAACTCTAAGTTTTGAGTATAAAATATTTTATATTGATCTATCATTATCTTTATTTGAGCTCCCCATGTGTTTACTCTATTAAAGTTATCTTATGCATGCAGACCATCTTCTTTTATTTTATATGATTAGAAATATTTAGTTTAACTATGATGGATGTGAGGAAATTTTGTCTATATTTTTGAAGTATATGATGTGTGAGGTTCTTGATCATCTCTCAGGAACTCTCTTTAAGAACAAACCCCCTCCCCCCCCCNCTTTATGCAATATTTATATTTCTTTGAATATCATAGTAGACTTTGTCAAGGTCCTATAAAAAAATCTAGAATTCCAAGAAAATATTGAAACAAAGAAGAGTACCACCGTTATAAAAACACAGGGGGATTTATATCCCCATAAGGTTATCGTTTTGGTCCTGACGGATTCAATCGTCAACATTTTTGGCAACCATACTAGGGAATGAATTGAAATTTGAAATCTGGTTTAGCATCCTTTGAAATATACATGACTTTGCCCTAGGCTGATCAACCCCATCTGGAAATTGGATTAAATAATCAACAAATAATCTTACATCAACTATATAATCTGGTAATAAAAATAGTCGATACTAGAGAAGAATTGGAAAGATCTTGGCAGACATTGGTCCAAGAAGAAGAAAGAGAAATCCTTCGTAGATAGAGGAGAGACAAGTGACAAGAACGTAGAAATGAAAGACTAGCTAGAGTAGCACAAGAACAAGGTCAAGATTGAAGTTGGACGAATAAAAGGGACCCATTACCAAAAGTAAAAGCAAGAAACTCTATATTCCAAGAATTGGAAAACATATTCCTGAAATATCTCTAGACATGGCGGGAAGAAATGAAGAACCACAAGAAGATTCGTGAAGAGAACCTCATGAAGAAATACAAGGAGGTGGAGGAGGTGGTGCAAGAAATCAAGAAGACCTAATATTTGGAAACCAAAGAAGAGTAAGGGATTCGCCCTTAATTCTTCGAGGTGAGAAACATGACCTCCCTCTTCTCCCTAAGGGTACCTTGAAAGAATTTTCGGGAGACGGAACAATTGATTCCAAAAGACATCTTAACTTATTTCTTGATGTTTGTGATTTTCATCGCGTTGAATATGATGATCTAATGGTAAGGTTATTTCTTTAGACCTTATCAGGGTGAGCCTATGAATGGTATACGCCATTACCTAGTAGGTAAATTGGCTCATTTAATGAACTCGAAGCCATGTTCCTGACTATTTTTTCTCCTCCAGTTGCATATCATACCCTTCTCACCAATTTTACCTAGATTGGTTTGAGGAAGAATGAGAGAATACAATATTTTAATCTCAGGTTCAATAAAAACTAGAGCAAGATTCTAGAAGATAAAATACCTAATGACCAAGTGATACTTGGTTGTTATAAGAATGTGATGCCCCCAAATGTAAAATATGCTATCAGAACATCCTAAATGGATACCTTGGAGGAAGCAATGATTAAGTCCACTGAGACAGAATAAATTATGATTGAGATGAGTGTTGACCATGATATTATCTTGGGAAAAGTATAGAAGCAATTGGGAGACCTAAATATTGATGATCAAGGAGCCTCTAGCTCAAGAAGGAATGAAGAACATAAGTCATGGCCCATCCAAAATCAAAAAATTAGAGGAGGATTTTTTAAGGGAAACATACCATATGTAAAGGTAGACCCTGTTGTAGCACAAGAAACCAAGAAAAGAATTGAAATTGCACAAATGAATAGAACCATTAGGAAAATTCAAAATGAGATAACCAGATTAAGAAGGGGAGACAATTATGTGGCAAATCCATGAATTTCGGTCCAAGAGAAAAGAAGGAACTCTTCTTAAGAAAACATAGTGATTTTTTAAAACAATGATAATCCATAAAGACACAGGGTTCCCAGGAAACCAACCACAAATGTAGTCATTTTGGATGATGTATATGATGAGAAAATGGTTGAGCAAGGGAACGATTATTTACTTGATGAAAGTTTTGAAACTATACAAATGGACAGATGCAAGACATCCATGTATATATTTGAATAAGGCAACAATGACCCTGACTCGCAAGAGAACGTTTCCCAGACACGAGCATTTGTAAATAAATCCAAGAATAAAAATTATTCTAAAAATGAAAATGAAAAAGATAAACAAAAGGTGAATGAGAAAAAGGAAAATGAAAATGTGACAGATAGTGCTGGAAGAAAAAAGAAACATCTGATGTCAAACCCTACCCAGATGAAATAGAATGTTGTATAGGACTTGAGTAATCTAAGGATAACTCTCCCTTTCACAGAAGTAGTAAAGATCCCTTAACAAAGGGAAAATATTTTGAGGTTGTTAGATGATCTGTCTAGAAAAATGGATGTTGTTGTTACAAGTCCGAAACAAAGCCATAACACATCGAATTTCAAGTTGAGAGGTAAAATCCCACCTTTTTATATTTCAATTGAAAATCATGATGTTTCCCTTCATAATTGCTTATTTGATACTGGGGCGACCAATAATATTATGCCAATGGAGGTCATGGAGGGATTTGACATGAAATGCACTAAATATTATGAGACCGATGAAAGTATATATGCAATTGATTCCAGACAAGTGTCAACTTATGGAGAAATCAAATATTTGTGTGCTTGGATCACGACAACTACCCATATTATTACAGTTTTCAATATTATTGTAGTATACCTTCCTCCTGCATATGGAGTTGTTTTAAGAAGAGATTGGGTGTCTATGATTGGAGGATACATAATGAATGATGGAAGTTGCATGATGTTGCCAGATAAAGGAGGAGTGATGATTAAGGTCCCTCGTGAACCCATGAGACCTTTCTCTTTCAAAAATAAGGATAATGAATTAATGGAAGATTGTATAGATTCAGGGATCGAAAACTATGTTATCCTAACCATGAAGCAGATTGAAGACCTAGAGAAAATTCAAGATATGGAGAATCAAGAGAATAAATTTGAAGTTTATCGGAGGATGTCATTTGATGGAGCTTTCTCAAGTTCCAGGAGTGGAGTTGGAATTGTCCTTGTTAACCTAGGAAATATGGTGCACCCACATGCTATTAGACTTGAATTTTCATGTACCAATAATGAGGTAGAATACAAAGCTTTGATTCAGGGAATGATCCTTGCACAATAAACGAAGATAAAACATATAATTGTGACTGGTGACTCCGATTTGGTGATAAATCAAGTTACCCAGAGGTATAAAATTAAAAAATAAAGACTCAAGTTATATTTCAAAAGAGTAAACAAATTTATGGAAGATTTCAATTCTTTCAACATTTCTTTCATCCCAAGGGACAAGAATCAGAAAGAAGATTCATTAGCTTTGGTGGCCTCATTGTCAAAACCGAATGATTCTCAGAGAAAAACATATTTTCAAGTAAAAAGAGTATTCCGACCTTATGTACCTGATAACCAGGAATATTTACAAGTATTTGAGAATGTTGAAGAATTGGAAAAAAAATTGTTGAATTATGATGATGATGAAGACAATCACATAAATGTTGTCCCGAGGGATTGTATTCAATCTGAGTCTCTTTTTACAAGAGACGATCACGCTAAAAATATCTTGGAAGAAACTTCGCTCTGAAAGGTCCAAGAAACAAGACAAAATAATATTGGAACTGACAGTTCCCAAAAGTACGTCAACTTGGGAGTTGATTGCACAATTGAAGAAGTTGATCAATGTGTTGCATTATTTAAATAATATCTTGATGTGTTCACATGGAGTTAAGATGATTTGAAATCTTATGATAAAACGATACTTCAACATATTATTCCCTTGAGAGAAGGGGCAAAGCCGGTCAAGAAGAAGATAAGGATGATGAACCCCAAATTAAAACCACTGGTAAAGGTTGGATTGGATAAATTAAAGAAGGTTGGAATAATATACCCCATTAGACATTCTGATTGGATTTCAAATCATGTGATAGTAAGAAAGAAGCCTTGAGAGATTTTCAGGGATCTTAACAAATCAAGTGTAAAGGATAATTATCCTTTACCTAACATGGAGTTTATTCTCTAGCAAGTCACGAGATCATCCTACATGTCCATGTTAGATGGTTTTTCTGGGTATAATCAAGTCTTGGTTGCTGAAGAAGACAGAGCAAAGACAACTTTCATAACACCTTGGGAGACATATGCATATGCTAGGATTCCCTTTTGTTTAAAAAATGCAGGAGCTACATTTCAGAGGGATATGGATCATGATTTTGAGGGGTTGATAGGAAAATTCATGGTGGATTATCAAGATGACTTAACAGTACACTAAAAAACAATGAGTGATCACATTCACTTGAGGAAATTTTTTGATAGGTGTAGATTATATGGTGTTTCCTTAAACCTAAAGAAATGTTGATTTGATGTAACTCAAGGAAAACTGTTGGGTCATATTGTGTGCAAGGAAGGAATCTATATATATCCAGAAAGAGTTAAAGCTATAAATGAGCTTAACCCTCCATCATCTAAGAAGGGATTTCAATCATGTTTTGGCAAGATCAACTTTGTATGAATATTTGTCCCTGACTATGCAAGTATTATGAAGCCGATCAATTTATTGTTGAAAAAGGATCAAAGGTTTGAATGGACCATAGATACATAAGAAGCCTTTAATAATATCAAAAAGGAAATCACTATAGATCCAATCCTCATTAGCCTAGATTTTCAAAGAGACTTCATCATGTATTTGTTCTCTATAGAAACAGTTGTTGCATCTATTCTTACTCAGAGGAATACCAAGGGTGACGAACTGTCGATTAGCTTCATGAGCAATACCCTTCATGATTATGAATTGAGATATTCAAAATTGGAGAAACAAGCCCTATCTCTTGTGAAGGAAGTGTTTCACTTTCATACTTACATATTAAATTCTCATGTCATTGATTATGTTTGATCCTCTCTTGTGAAGATGCTTTTAAATCAGCAATTGAGAGAAGGAAAATGGGAAAACTGGATAGTAAAGATTCAAGAATATGACATTGAAATTAAACCTTTAACGGAAGTCAAAGGACAAGGTTTATGTAAGCTCATTGCAAATACTTATTCTTTGTATGGAATGATTTCAATATCAGTAGGAAAACCTATGGCAGATTCAAAATGGTATACATATATTATATTCTACTTGAGGTATGGACAATTTCTAGTCACCATGAACCCTAAAGAGTGAAGAACATTGAAGATGAATTCGATTCAATATGTGTTGATTGTTGATATATTGTTCAGGAGAAACTATGATGGTATATTGTTGATATGTGTTGATGGAAGGAAAGATAAATATTTGATGAAAGAATTCCATGAAGGAATATGTGGTGGATTTTCATTGGCTCGGAATTTACAGATTTTTTTTGGAGAATATGGAATTGTTATGGGGAAGTCATCAAACTATTATCCACAAGGAAATGGTCTTGCAGAATCCACCAATAAGACACTTATTTAGATATTGAAGAAAACTATTGAAAAGAACCAAAGGAATTGGCATTTAAAGTTGACTGATGCATTGTGGGAGAGCATAATGACTCTGAAAGACAGGATTGGGATGTTTTAGTATACATTGGTTTATGGGAGAGAAGAAAAAATTCCAATCATCCTTCAACTGAATTCCTTGACTTTTGTAGTCAATACAGAGGATGCAGAAGATTTTTCACCTATGCAAAACAGGGTCAATCAGTTATTGAAATTGGAGGAAGAACGAATTAAAGTCACGAATAGAACTTCTCAGAGACAATAAAGTATCAAAAGATACTTTGACTAGAATACAACTATAAATATTTTTTAGAAGGGCGAATTGGTGTTACTCTGGAACAAAGCTAAGGAGAAACCATCAATGCACACAAAATTCGAAGGACTCTGGATTGGACCATACATCATTGAAAAAATCATGGGTTTTAATTATTATATGCTCAAAGATATGAAGGGTAAAATGTTAATGCTTCATGTTAATGGGTAAATTTTGAAAGGTTTCTTCACCTGAATTTTTATCATTTCCTTGTACATAATCTTTTTTGTTACTCAGTTTGTAAATTCTTACCTTTGACTTCATAGCCCAGTGGATGGAAGTATAGGGGGTTATCATCCCACAGTTGGAGCTAGTTGTTGAGATCATTTCCAATTTCTGAAATTTCCTTCCCCATTCTATTTTCCCAACATATTTTTTTCCATTTATTTTCCCTCTTCTATACCTACCCTTGTTTCCCTCTTTCCTTTTTTTCCCTTCTTCTATCCCTTTTGAGTTACCATACTTAGTCTTATTTCAAAATTGACAGGTTTGCGGGTAGGCAGGTTGGCGACCCTTCATCTCCATCCAATTTCCTATGTCATAAATTCAATCGACCGCCTTGCTACATTATACTTAGCCATTTTTTCCAACTTCATGGGTTCGAGCCTTCATTCTCCAAGTTCCATGATCTCCACTTTGTAACTAAAGTTTATTGTTCTACATTATGACCATCATATTTTTCGCAAGTCTCAAGCCCCTAAAATATTTTATTTCTCCTGCATGCAAGTTTGACTGACTGCCTTTATACACTTAACTTATTTTTCATCATCCATAACCCTAAGTTTGCGGGTTCTTGAGTTGGCGGGTTCATGAAAATCTTCATATTCAAAATTACTCTCGTCCATCCCTGCCATTCTTGTTCTTTTCCCAATATGCATTAAATATTGTTTAATGCTAACAGCTAATTGTGTAGGCTTTGAAAGGATTGTCATTAATGGAAAAAAACTCATGGAGATAGACTTGGAAGGAAGCACTGATGAGGTAGAAGACCTTAAGTTTTAATTCTCAGTTCAATGTTTCTAACAAAGCAACAATTTGACGAACAAGTTGAGATATTTAAGGGGTTATCAACTGAAAATTTTTATGGCATACTCAAATATAATGAAGAATAAATAGCCAATTGGATACTTGATTATTCCATGAAAAAATAAGATATTGAGGAGGAAATACATGGCATTTATCATGACTTAAGTGATGCATCCCCCCTCCCCTACTAGGGATTCCACGACCTCTCGGTCTATGATATTTATAAATATTGAGTTGCACTGACTCTTCGGGCTCCTTCTCGAACTCCAAATGTATTTACACAGGCCCCCTATATCCTTAGGCACAGGTTCTATGGAACCCGCAGGACCTCTCCTTAGCGCTCTTGGATAATTATACTTTGCGGATGCTAGCCCCTCTACTAAGATTCTTCCCTTCACATGACCATGGACTAGGACCATGGACCAACTCCCTTTGCGAATCCACACTTCAGAAATTTCATGAGTTTCTTGCTCCATTTTTCCCGATATCAGAATCGACGAATTCCAATACAACAGGCACTAGCTCCTCTTACTAGCCCCTCTCAAATGTGACCTCAGGCTATGACCCATGGCTCAAATCCTAAGTGATATAGACTATGAGATTTGGCTATTTCAACTACAACCGTCGCAAAATCTCCCGAACCCAGAACTACGAATATATCTCACGTGAGGATTGACAGTCCCCGCTGCTTCCTTAAATCAACGGTCCTCAACTATTTTGGCTCCAACGTTTTAGAAATTCTGGAACACTTCTATATAGAACCTCTGGAGTGTTGAGTCTCTAGGCTAGCAGATCTTCTGCCAAGTGTCCTCTTCCACGGACGACCCCGATTGTCTTGTGATTTCAAACTTCGTGAGTTTCTGATTCTCCTATCTCTGATTTTCCTAAATTGTGAATCAACGAAATGATGATCTCTTGCCACGTGTCCTCTCTCGATGGATGGCTAGGATTTATTCGGCTCTTGACTCTTCGAGTATTATCCTCCTGCCTTTTCTTCGAAGGGGTCTTCCTTTGAAGTCTGTGGATCTCTACCACGTGTCCTCCTCGACGATGGATGACCCCAACTGCCTTCGGGACTTTGGGACTTCGCAAGTCTGCTCTCTTGTTCACTTTGAAAAGATTAAGGTGTGTGCACCTTACCTGGATCCAGCAACGGTTGGTCCTTCATGCCCAGATCTGATGGCTAGGATTTGTTCCTTCTTCTGCGCGCTCTTCTGGATGTATGGACGTGAGATTCGACGACCAGATCTCTTTCTCCATAGTTGATCTGATGGCAGTTGTCGCTCCTCCTCTTGATCTTTCACTCTCTTCCCTAACTTGAAAGATTTCAGATGTTTCAAAGGCTTTTCCTTTGAACTACCTGTTGCGAGCCCTGATGTATTGGGTCTCGACGATGTTTTCCCTCATGAGCTTTTGTAAATGGAATTTGACCTCGCCTTGGCACACACTTTCACTCTGCGTGCAAACTTGCACTTTTTCTCCCTGAGCTTCGGGACTTGGAATAAGTCCAACTCTGGTGCATGCTTTTCACTATCTCTTATGAGCTTCTCAAACTTGCTCAATCTCCCAAGGGATTCTACTCTTCTGCGTCTTTCAAAATGCTTTATGGTGCCCTCCTGGCATGTTCCGTGCTCATCCAACTGATCTTAAGAACTTGAAACAAGTTATCTCCTCCACACACTCCTTCTGCTTGACCGACCTTCAACTAGTTTTCTTTCAACACTTCTTCTGAGTGTTGGCCTGGTGCACTCCTTGTACAGGTCTTCCTCCAGAGTGTTCAAAAACTATGTTTCACCTTGAGCTTCAACTTCTTAGACCTCAAAGGTTTCTATCCCTTTTTCTCCTCGAAGGGATATAAGCAACCTCTTGGAAGCCTCTACTCAAGCACTCCTTGTTGAGATTTCCAGAGTATTTAGTAACTCTTTGAGTATCTTCTCCTTGACACTCCTCTCCTGAGAACTCGAAATATAATTATCATATGCACACCTTGCACCCTCTCGATGCCTTCCTAGCAGAGCTCTACAAAATCTTCAGTAATTTTGTTCTCTCCTCCGTGCCTTCTCTGTGCAGTCTTTCCTCCAAGGTGTTCAGTAACCTTGAGGCTCCTCTCGAATCTGTGAATTCTTCTTGTGTGCCCTCCTGACACATTCTTTCCTGAAATCGATTCAAGATTCAGATATGCACTCCTTGCACTAGCTACAGAGTTTACAATACTCTGTTGTGCACTCCTTGCACAACCTAAAGAACCCAGAAACAATTCCAGCAAACTCACAGATAGAGAATTCCTATCTATCCCTGTAGATGGAATTCATCTCATGCATCTACAACATACATTTATAAACACACACATGTGACATTCATTCATAAACATATAAACACACATAATCATATGCAGAAAAAACTGCTTTGTATGACTCTCAGAATGTCTATACAATGGTTACAAAGATTGGACTACAATAGAGTCTCAGTTCTCTCCTCTATTTCTCTTCTTAATTCCTATCTGTCCTAATGAAATTTGATACCAAGATCTTTTTACAAAAGAGGGGCTTCTCAAGCTCTCCCTCCAGCTACCTACTCTCATTAATTACATTGAATTTCATTCAATGCCCATCTATTCCAAATCGGATATAGATCTCATCATCCTGTCAGCCATTAAAGGTGACATTATCTCCTACCTACACAAAGGAATCGACTTGGCTCTTCCAACCTTACAACATTTAATTGCATTTAATACAAATTTAAATTTAAAAATGAGGGCAAAATGAGAGGGATGGTGCCTCTCCCCTCCTTTAATGTGCTTTGATGTGATGGAATGTTAGCATGTTGCTGGGGTGGAGCGATGCTCCTACATCATAATCCACTTCTTTGAAAAATTCATGAGCTCCTTCTCATGAGTTCCCCTGCTCCAATGTTGAAATCCTCCTGGATCCCAAAATCTTCTTTGAAGATGTCCTCTTGCTCCCTTGCTTTGTTGTTGTTGTTGCCGCTTCTTCCCTGTTGCTATGGAAGGCTCTCCTCTGCTCAGATTCTCCTTGTCGGTAGTCTCCTATGATGACCTCAACATCAGCTCCCTTATCTACTCAATCAGCTCTTCCATCTCCTTCATTGGTTGTCTCTTGTTTTGCATCCTGCTCTGTTGTACTTCCTCCTTGTCAATGGGTAGATCATCTTGATCCCTCCTGTTGTTTTCTCCATCTCCTATGGCCTTAGCTTGCCACCTTGCTACAAACTCCAGTTCTGAAATATGATCATTGATATGCTGATTAGCTTCCTCCTCTGACAAATTTTCTTCTGCCGGTTCTCCTTGCGCTGGTTCAACTCCAACTTCCTCTAGTTGCTTCCTAGTCTTGTATGCTCCTCCATATGTCTCCAACTTGATAGGTTGGATGTGATGGATTTGTGCTATTACCCTTATCTCTAGGGATTCCGATTCTTCATACAGATCAAAAAAATCCACGCTGTCTTCTTCCTCTTCTGTTGCAGGATCCAGTGCTGCAGTCATCTCTTGTTCAACTTCCTGGCTGAAAATTTTGAGTGATTATGTTGAATGCTCTTCTCCTTCTGCTGGGGAAAACAATAGTGTCTGCTCTTTCTCCTCTTTGAAATTCGTTGTTGGGTTTCCTTCTGTTGTTTTACCTGCAACACATGATCTAGGATCAACTGGGCTGATTGTTAGGAATCTATCAATTCCCCCAATGATAAGAATACTCCTATGATCCTCCTCCACTGTGATGGAAGTATTTAACTTCTCCTCATCTTCATTCACATGGTCTGCAAACCCACATGAATCTTCACCTACCAACACTCTTTGTTGATATGAACTCTCAACTAAGTTCATCTCCTCTCCCTTGCCCACCTGGAAATATGGGATTTCACTAATGCCCTCTTGGTAGCTTATTAGATACTCCAATGATCTCACCTCATTGCCCACCTAGCAATCTGAAATTTTATCGCTGCCCTCCTGGAAGTATATGAGATCTCTCTCTGATCTCATCTCCTCATCACTAAGGCTTTATCCAACCTCCGGTTCAGAGATGTAAACTATATCCTCCTCTGTGTCACTGAGGTTTTCAACTTCCCTCAGCCATCTCCTCACTACTTGTTTCTACCTTCTAGCCAACAACTTATGAACAAACCATTTTGACTACCTGTTCAAAGGCCATTTGTACCTCTAGTGTACCTTTTACTCATGTTTCATATTCAATGCTATCCTATCCATTTCTTCTCTTATTTCACCGAGTTCTTTGTATATCTCAACTTTGTTCCTCTGTTGGTGGCCTTCTCCCTGACCACGCTTACGACCTTCAGTATCCATCTTCACCTTCTTCACCTTCTACCTACCCTCCTGGCAATTCTGTTGTTCACTCTGCAACCGAGAGCATCTCCAGCTTCTCCTACAACTCACTTGGTTATCAAATGTCTGTTGCCTACGTGAAAACAGATCTCCACGCACAGAGAATTTCACTTTGTCTCCTTGTTCTCTTCCGCATGAAATCTACAGATGAAATCATGCTTTGATACCACTTGATGGTATCAGAGTATCCCCTTGCACTGTCTCTCCTTTGTTTGTTGTCTGGAAAAAAAATATAGCTCCGATAACACTTGATGGTATCAGATAGAACCTTTTCCTAGGCTCTGATACCACTTGATGCAACCCCCTCCCCTCTTAGTGGTTTTGCGACCTCCCGGTCTAGGATATTTCTAAATACTGAGTCGAGTCGACTCTTCGAGCTCCTGCTCGAACTCCAAATGTCTTTACACAAGCCCCCTATCTCCTTAGGCAGAGGTTCTATGGAACCCACATGCCCTCTCCTTAGCACTCTTGGCTAATTTTACTTTGTGGGAGCTAGTCCCTCTGCTAAGATTATTCCCTTCACGTGACCACATACTACAACCGTGGTCCAACTCCCTTCGCAAATTTGTGCTTTGAAAATTTCACGAGCTGCTTGCTCCCTTTTTCCCGATCTCTGAATCAATGAATTCCAATACAACATGCGCTAGCTCCTCTTACTAGCCCCTCTCAAATGTGACCTCGGGCTATGACCCATGGCTCAACTCCTAAGCAATCCAGACTCTGGGATTCAACTATTTCAACTAAAACCCTCGCCAAATATCCCAAACCCGGAACCAAAAATATATCTCACGCGAGGATCAACGGTCCCCATTGCTTCCTTAAATCAATGGTCCTCAAGTATTTCGGCTCCGGCGTTTCAGAAATTCCGGAACACTTCTATACATAACCTCTAGAGTGTTGAGTCTTTGGTCTAGCATATCTTCTATCAAGTGTCCTCTTCCATGAATGGCCCTGATTGTCTTGCGATTTTGGACTTCATGAGTTTTCGCTTCTCTTATATTTGATTTTCCTGAATTGCAAATCAGTGAAATGTTGATCTCTCGCCACATGTCCTCTCTCGATGGACGACTAGGATTGCTTCAGCTCCTGACTCTTCGAGTATTATCCTCCTTCCTTTTCCATGGAGGGGTATTCCTCCAAAGTCTATGGATCTCTGCCATGTGTCCTCCTCGACGATGGATGACCCCAATTGCCTTCGGGAATTCGGGACTTCGTAAGTCTGCTCTCCTGTGCACTTTGAAAAGATTAAGATGCCTGCACCTTACCTGGATCCAACGGAGGTTGGTCCTTCGCACTAAAATCCGATGGCTAGGATATGTTCCTCCTCCTGTGTGCTCTTCTAGATGTCTGGATGTGAGATTTGATGAACAGATCTCTTTCTCTGCAGTTGATCTGATCGCAGTTGTTTCTCCTCCTTCTAATCTTTTTCTCTCTTCCCTAACTTGAAAAATTTTAGACGTTTCAAAGGCTTCACCTTTGAACTACCTCCCGTGAGCCTTGATGTATTGGGTATTGACAGTGTTTTCCCTCCTTATCTTTTGTCAATGGAATTTGACCTCACCCTGGCACACACTTGCGCTTTGTGTGAAAACTTGCATTGTTTCTCCCTGAGCTTTGGGACTTGGAATAAGTTGGACTCTGGTGCACTCTTTGCACTATCTCTTCTGAGCTTCTCGAACTTTCTTAGTCTCCCAAGGGATTTTACCCTTATGTGTCTTTCAAAATACTTTCGAGTGCCCTCCTGACATGTTCTGTGCTCATCCTCCTGATCTTACAAACTTGAAACAAGTTCTCTCCTCCAAACAATCATTGTGATTGACTGCCCTTCAACTGGCTATATTTCAACACTTCATTTGAGTGTTGGCCTGGTGCACTCCTTGCACAGGTCTTCCTCCAGAGTGTTCAACAACTATGTTTCACCTTGAGATTCAACTGCTCGGACCTCAAAGGTCTCTATCATTTTTGCTCCTCAAAGGGATATAAGTGACCTCTTGGTAACTTCTACTCAAACACTCCTTATCGAGATTTCTAGAATATTTAGTAACTCTATGAGTATCTTCTCCTTGACTCTCCTCTCCTAAGAACTCGAAATAGAATTATCCTGTGCACACCTTGCACCTGCTCGATGCCCTCCTAGCAGAGCTCTACAAAATATTCAGTAATTTTGTTCTCTCCTTTGTGCATTCTCTGCACAGTCTTTCCTCCAAGGTATTCAGTAACCTTGAGGCTCCTCTCGAGTCATTGAATTTTTCTGGTGTTCCCTCCTGGCACATTCTTCCCTGAAATTGATTCGAGATTCAGATACACACTCCTTGCACTGGCTACAGAGTTTCCAATACTCTATTGTGTGCTCCTTGCACAGGCTAAAGAACCTAAAAACAATTCCAACAAACTCACATATAGAGAATTCCTATCTATCCCTGCAGATGGAATTTATCTCATGCATATACAACATACATTTATAAACACACACATGTGACATTCATTCATAAACATATAAACACACAAAAGCATATGCAGGAAAAACTGCTTTGTATTAATCTCAGAATGTTTGTACAATGGTTACAAATACTGGACTACAACAGAGTCTCAGTTCTCTTCTCTCTTTCTCTTCTCACTTCCTATTCATCCTAATCAAATTTTATACCAAGATATTTTTACAAAAGAGGTTCTTCTCGAGCTCTCCCTCCAACTACCTACTCTCATTAATTACATTGAATTTCATTCAATGGCCATCTAATCCAAATCGGATCTTGTTCTCATCAGCCCGTCATCCATTAAAGGCGACATTTTCTCCTACCTGCACAAAGGCATCAGCTTGGCTCTTCCAGCCTTACAACATTTAATTTCATTTAATACAAATTGAAACTTAAAAATGAGGGAAAAATGAGAGGGTTGGTGCCTCTCCCCTCCTTAAGTGCACTTTGATCTGTTGGAATGTTGGTGCTCTGCTTGGGTGGAGTGATGCTCCTGCATCATTAAGAGACTTGGAAGGTGAATTATTCAACATTAAAATTAGGCATGAAATAAACATTGCACCAATGAAAAACTACATTGAAGATTAGTTTAAAAAGGTAATGGACAAATTAACCAAAGAAGAGCAGGAAGCAGTTGAGACAGTTCCTATAACCATCAATGAAGACAATAAAAGGACAACAACAAGCAAGTGAACAAAAGATATACCATCATAGTAGGTTCATGTTGATCATATCTTGCTTTCTTTATTAGTTTTTCATCCAGTTACTCTGCTTCTTTGACTAGAAAGGTTTAACCGGAATATGATAACTTCCCCCTGTCTTCTTTCTAGGTCTTGCTACTTTGTCATCGTCCACCATCTTCCTTCTACAACTTACTTCTTGTCCATATTTTATTTATGTTCTGTGGGAGCCCCAATCCCAGTCCTAAGGACAAACATATTTAAATTTCAAGGCTTTGTAATAGACTCTATATTTTTCAGAAATCCCAAGAGAACTATTTCAGAATCAGTTTTGACTCTATTTTATAACTCTGAGTTTTGAGTATAAAATATTTGAGATTGATCTATCATTATCTTTATTTGAGCTCCCCATGTGTTTACTCTATTAAAGTTATCTTATGCATGCAGACGATCTTCTTTTATATTATATGATCAGAAATCTTTAGTTTAATTATGATGGATGTGAGAAATTTCATCTATCTTTTTCAAGTATATGATGTGTGAGGTTCCTGGTCATCTCTCAAGAACCATATTTAAGAAAAAAAACCTTTTTTTTTTCTTTATGCAATATTTATATTTCTTTCAATATCACGGCGGACTTCCTCAAGGTCCTATATTATTTAAAAAAATCTAGAATTCCAAGAAAATATTGAAACAAAGAGGAGTACCACCTCTATAAAAACGCAGGGGGATTTGTATCCCCGTGAGGTTGTCATTTCAGTCTGGACAGATTCAAGCATCAACAAACATCTATTCTTGATAAATAAAGATACAATCCAAAGGTGCAAAATGTGCATACAAAAATAACAAGTTTCAAGATCTGGGTCTATCCCATTTGTCCCTTGAGAATCAAATACCATCAAGCTTTTAGCCTAGAGTTCACAAAAAAACAAAAGACATGCAAAATTAGGATCTTCTACATATCATAAAAATTCCTTTCCCAATTTGAAATCATATTCTCATCTGCAAATTCATCCACCGCCATCAAAGTTTCCTCCAAAGATAAAGCATATTTGGATAGCACGTCAGTTATAACATTGAGTTGTCTAAATATATGCATCTATTGAATCTAGCTAAAATGGGACGAAATTATTTTCAAACATTGTTCGAGTCGCAACAAGTCCATATGGACAAGTTGTAATGATCCTAACATCCAATCAATACATATCTTTGAGTTTCCAAGAACGTGAAAAGATTGCACATTTTTATCCCTAACATATTTTAAGATTGCAAAAAGGGCTTTGAATTTTGCAACATTATTGGTCCCCAATCCCAAATTTTCCTTTCCACAAAGGTAATGATATTCAAGAAAGTACAAAATGAATCATATCCTACAAATGTTGTTCAGGACTTGACATGCCCTGTCGAAATACCCCCAAGGCCACTATTTTTTTAATTCAATCGCATTTATCATCCTTCCTTTCTTCAATGTAAAAGAAACATTATAATTATGTAACAAAGCAATAGATTGCTCATGAAAATTGAAAGTAGGAGTGGCTTTTATTTCAAAACTCCCATATTTCCTCGCCAACTAGATGGCCCAAGAAACTAGTATAAGTAATACACGCCATGCCTTCCATGTGCTAGTTTCAAAAAACTCTTTAGAACAATCTTCCAACCTGGCCTTTGACCACATGGATGTCACCCCTAGTTGAAAACAAACCTCATTCCAAACTTTTCGAATAAACATGTAGTCTGGGAAGAGATGATTGTTAGTCTCTGCCACTTGTTTGCACAAGAAGAAAATTCTCAGACCATGTTCACCTTGGATCTATAGTTGATCCCAAGACACCCTTTGAATCCAGGAAGAGATGATTGTTAGTCTTTGCCGCTTGTTTTCAAAAGAAGCCAATACTCGACCCATGTTTACCTCAGATCTGTAATCGATCCCAGGATACCCTTTGAAGGCATTTTTACTATGAACACTTAGCTCAAATTGGAGCATATGTTATATGGTTGGAAATATTATTCTAATATCTTTCCAACGGTATATATAATTCCCTCTAACTCTTTAGGAATGAGGAGATATGAATTTTTTTGTTAGACAACCCAGCCATAAAGTATGGGTTAGCCCAACCAATGTTTATAGGTTGGCCTTAAAAGTGAGAACATAAACACTATAAATATAGGATAGATGTGTGCATTTGAAGAGAATCTAAGTAATAATATAAATTCTTAGGTGTGCAGAAGAGATGTAAGGTGTGAAAGAGAAGCTGGAGAGTTTTCTTGGAATATTAAGGGTGCACTATGAAGGACTAAGGTCTATGATGTTGCAAAGTGAGATTTTTTGAAATTGTGATGTTGCGATATAGGATTATATTATGAGAATGATGCTACAAGGTTCACTAGGGAATGAAGGCTAAATCTGGCTAGGGTTTAAATCTATGTATGGGGTATGAAGCAAAGAGAGACACTGGAACATGAAATTTAAGGGTATGATGATGTTGTGAAATGCATGAAGTATGAAGCATGAAGGTGAAGTCATAAGTACTATGTATATGAATATCTTAGATTGGTGTTTATACAGGTCTTACTGATTTGGTGCTTAGTTGTTGATATTGGTGTCTCCAGTAGGTTGGTGCCTACACAATATCTTGTTGAGTTGGTGCTCATCTTAGGATATTGGTGTCTCCAGTAGGTTGGTGCCTACAAGCTTTGTAACAATAGGTTGGTTCCTATAGACATTTATAGAGATAATTTTTTGTGGTTTTTTCCCACAAGGGTTTCCAAGTTAAACTTTGTATACTGTGATTTGTTTTTTTGGTTAGAAATGTGTTTGTAACCTATGGGGCCAACATTTTTAACCACTGGCTAAGAAACCACAACCTAGAGGAATCTAAGTCATCAAAATCACCTGGGGATCGCACACGGACTAGGTTGCACCAACCCTTAACATGGTTGTATTTTTTGGGTGTGTCCTCCCAACTAAACTCACTATAAGGGTATTGAACTCGGGTTGCCTAGCAAACGAAACCCACACCTTAACCAATTGACATAGTGAGAATTGACGTATACCATGATTTGAGTTTACATGCATTTATTGCTTTAAATTTAATGAATATTGATGAATCCTCAATTAAAGTAAAAAGTAGCTTATATTGATTCACCCCCCCTCTTAGTATAAGCAAACATTCAACAAAGTACATGGTTCCTACAAACATTTATAAAGATGAGTTTTTGTGGTTTTCTCCCACAAGGGTTTCCAAGTTAAACTCTCTATATTGTGATTTGATTTACATGCATTTATTGTTTTAAATTTAATGAATGATTGATGAATGCTCAATTAAAGTAAAAAGTATATTATATTGGTTC
>SNQJ01S0042243.1:13306-37318 GCA_010110895.2 Picea sitchensis | reverse complement strand
AAGCTCCAATTGCGTTACATCTCATCTTTTATGAGCACCAACTCATAGAGGCTACAACCTCTGATTGCCAGCACCAACTGGCTGAGAGCACCAACTCCCACAGAATCCCAGCACCCACTGGGTGGAAGCACCGACTTCCTTTTCCCTCAGCACCAACTGAGTGAAGGCACCAACCTTCAGATTCTACAAGAACCCACTTGCAGAGAAAGAGACATACATCTCCCTAGCACCACCCTACCACCCTTATTTGCCAAAATAAATATTGCTCAAATCAACTTAATCATTCTGATATAGCTTGCTTACCCTTTCTGCTGATCTACTTTGCGTTCTTCACTGTCTTTGATCTGCTGCTCTGCTTCACTGTCCTCTGCAGCCCATTCTTAGTTTCTTCTCCTGTCACGCAGGTTCTCCTCTCCCTTTTCTCACATGCAGAGCGCTCTCTCTCTCACTCTTCCATCATCAACATCCTTTCCATCTTGATTCTAGCGTATTATATTGTTTTTCCACATGCAAAGTTTTTCCTTGCTTTTCTCAACTCCAACTGCAGTTTTCCTTTCTTTCATTCTTTCTTCTGCTTTTCGCATGCCAGCATTCTCCCTGATTTTCTAAACTGGCTCTTTGCATGCCTTCTCTACGCATGCCACCTCATGCAACGCTGTGTTCCTCCTGACTTAACTGCTAGTCTAATTTTAGACTGAAAGTCCTTCCACCGTCCAGAGTGATTAGAGAAACCCAACTGGCGAAAACTTCCATACTTGTCAAAGAAGATGAAGGACACCCGCAAAAACTGGGTTTAGCGATGTCAAGCTTCGTTGATTGTGCATTATATCCATTTGATGCTGGCCACACCAATCGCGTTGTGAATGGCATCATTCGTGTTGTTTCTTAAAGAAAACGAGTGGTAACTTCTGCTGCTAGTCATGGTCGAGGCTAAGGCGTGCGTTTTATCAGCAAAGATCCAGCGTTGTCTCAGCATAGTTTCCAGCACTGTGTTTCAGCCCAGCGCTGTGTTTCAGCATATGTAACATTACTGTGTTTCAGCTGTTGCAGCACTGTGTTTCAGCATAAGTTCCAGCTCTGTTTCAGCATTGTGTTTCAGCATCTGTGTACCAGCATTTGTGTTCCATCATCTATGATCTAGTTTCTATGTTCCAGCATTTGTGTTCCAGCACTTGTGTTTCAGCATCTGTGCTCCAGCATTTGTGTTTCAACCTCTGTGTTTCAGCTTCTGTGTTCTAGCTGTGTTTCAGCATCTGTGTACCAGCATTTGTGTTCCATCATCTGTGATCTAGTTTCTATGTTCCAGCATTTGTGTTCCAACACTTGTGTTTCAGCATCTGTGCTCCAACATTTGTGTTTCAGCCTCTGTGTTTCAGCTTCTGTGTTCCAGCTGTGTTTCAACATCTGTGTACCAGCATTTGTGTTTCAGCATCTGTGTTTCAGCTTCTGTTGTGCGTGCTCCATAACCAACCAATTGCCATCAATTCCATCATCTCTTGTGCATGCTTCATAACCAACCGATTGCCATCAATGACAACCGTGACCGTCTGCGTCATCTCTGCTATAGCCATATTTCCAACAGAGAGAAAGAAGAGGAAGTTACAGCGGGTTTTGCTGTAGGTTGTATCCCTTCATTTGTTGGATAACAATAAAGGAAGGACCTGGCAATTTATCTGGTGGACGTAGCCCACACTGGGTGAACCACGTAAATATGTGTCTCTCTTGTATTGTGTGTCTTTTGTGTTTTGTTTCTACATTTGTTTTATTTTATTGCTCCGCGGTCCTGTTTTTCTAACACTTCTTTCCCTTCTTTAGTTAATTTGTCAATTGCCTTTTTAAACCAATCTTCAATGTAGTTTTTCATTGGTGCAACGTTTATTTCATGCCTAATTTTAATGTTAAATAATTCACCTTCCAAGTCGCTTAAGTCATGAGAAATGCCATGTATTGCCTCCTTAATATCTTGATTTTTCACGGAATAATCAACTAGCCAATTGTTTATTTCTTCTTCATTATATTCAAGTATGCCATAACATTTTTCAACTAATAGCCCCTTAAATATCTCAACTTGTTCATCAAATTTTTTCTTTGTTAGAAACATAGAATTGAGAATTAACTTAGGTTCTTGTACCTCGTTAGTGTTTCCTACCAGATCTATCTCTGTGAGTCTTTCGCCATTAATGACAATCCTTTTGGAGCTCGTACAATTAGTTGTTAGCATTAAACAACATTTAATGCATATTGTGGAAAGAACGAGAACGCAAGGACGGACGAGTGAAATTTTGAATATGAAGCTTTTCATGAACCCGCGAACCCGAGAACCCGCGAACCCACGGTTATGGATGATCAAAAATAAGTTAAGTGTAGAAATGCGGTCGATCAGACTTGCATGTAGGACAAATAAAATACTTCAGGAGCTCGGGACCCATGACAAATATAACGGTTATAATGTAGAACAAAAAACTTTATTTTCAAAGTGGATATCTAGGAACTTGGAGAATGAAGGATCAAACCCGTGAACCTGTGAAGTTGGAAAAAAATGGCTAAGTATAATGTAGCAAGGTAGTCAATCGAACTTATGACATAGGAAATTGGATGGAGATGAAGGTCCATGAACCCGCCGATTTTTGAAATACGACTAAGTATGGTAACTAGAAAGGGATAGAAGAAGGGGAAAAAAAGGAAAGATAGAAACAAGGGTAGGTATAGAAGAGGGAAAATAAATGGAAAAAAGAAGTTGGGAAAATAGAACGGGGAAGGAAATTTTGGAAATGGGAAATGATCTCAACAATGTTGTTATTTTTTTCTCGGAATATATAATAATAATAATAATAATAATAATAGTAATAATTTAATTAAGAAAAGAAATTTCTTTAAAGCTCATCATAAACAAAAATAGGGTCTAAATTTTGTCATTTCGCTAATTTCCTTTCTTTTTTTCCAAAAACAGTTCACTGATTTCCATTTTTTTCCAACATTGGTTTGCTCAAATTCATATGTGATAAAATTATTTTACTTAACAATAGTAAAAAATATGACCAGACATTTGTAATTAGCATTTAATAAAATTCACCAATGTTTCTATGCTTATAAATGAGAATGGATCCTCACAATTTTCCCTAAAACTCATGGTGATTTAAAAAATAATATTTATCCATATAATTTGGTATGGTTTCCAAGTTCTATGTATGCCACTATACTTAGTTCTTCACCCTACCAACATCAACCTAACTTTACGATGATGAGATATCAACAAAGGTTTAATGATTAATGTAGTTATACCACATTCCCCATAAACCTCAAGCTCCCATAAACCAACATAACTTCTCTAGTATCCCTCTTGTCACGTCCCCGTAGCATGCCTTACATTCGTGCACCTCTTGAGGGCATGTGATATCGTGACGATTCTCACTTGGTTTCTTTGCAACATCAAGTTTACTTCATACGGACTACGTCTCTTCACCTAGAGCATACCCATACTCCGTTGTAGGCTATCGATGAGTCACATTCCTACTCTAGTGCAACTCTTGTATACTTAGATATTCATTAACTGCTTTAACACTTAGTCATTTTTAAGCATACACCCAAGAATATGAGAAGCCAAGAGAACACCAACGAAACAAACAAGAGAAACATATATGTACTGTGTGCGGAAAAAACCACGCCTAACACCCGAATAAGTCTTTGTTATTGTAGAACAATTACAATAGGATCATTATTGACTCGGTTTGCAACTTTGGCAGAGTCAAACGACTTGCCTCATCTCACCAAGACAATGATGAACATATCCATCACCACAAGAATCTTTGTCACAACCATCTCCACAACCAATTGTGGTGCACCTCAGATGTTCCCTTAACCACAGACTTTTTTCCTCTTCGTTTATGTAGACTTTGCCTCTTTATTTCCACAGACTTCACAGATTTCAGTTCTTCCTCACACATTCCTCCATAGACCTATGTTTCAAACTTAGCCAAAATATTACCAAGAGAAATAGTGTCCCAGCTCTATCTGTCGAACCCTCCTCCTCAAGGAAACAGAGGTCCTCCTAGAGTGGAGCAAATTGGCTCCTTAAGGGAGCTCCTCATCTTTGTTTTCCTTATAATCGTAGAGCTCTCCTTATCTCCACTTATTCAAACTTTCCTTCCTTCATTTTTCACCCTTGTTCTCTTATAGGATCTCCAAAGGTCACCATGTGAACGTCCTTTCCTTTGGGGGTGTCGTGCCCCTTCACAAACCCATGTTGAAATGAATTATCACACCCCTTCATGGACCCATCGACCAAATGAACCCATGTGCTCTCAACCATCATTCCCCTTGGGACTTTCGTTCCCATCCTTGGTGCACCCCTCATGCCAATATACCCCATCTGTTAAACCAACTCGTCCTCTTGGGTGAAAGTGCCCCTTAGGTGAGTCAATCTGACTTTCCTAAGTATGTCCCCCATACCTTAGTCGATTTTCCATTCGTTGATGCAACACCCAATTATTGCCCTCAACTCTTCATCAAAATGTATGTTATTTGACTTCTGTTGTAAGGCATCTTGGGTGGAGTTGTCCCTTGGCATGTTGTGCGTCCAAGGAACACCAACTCCCCACTATATGAATATGTTTGTTTCTTCATTCATACCGATTGTATTGCCTACCTGATTCAGAATATGGTGGAAGTGCTTGCGCCTAAGCTAAGATACTAAGGCATTACATCCTCCCCCACCTCAAGTCATTGTCGTCCTTGAAAAAATCACAAAATATGTGATCTCCAAGTCTCTATCTAACTTGTGTCTGTGTTGCAACTAAGTTTGCTGGAAACCCCAATTTTTATGTCAATTGGAAACTCCAAAATTCTATCAAAGTGGAAACCCCAAGTTTCCAACTCACACAACAATCATTTGCAACCAGTGAAACCATCCACACTTCCCTTTGCCCAAATTTATCATTGTCACTTTGTCTATATGATTGTCCAAGCAGGTCATCCCAAGCTCTTATGCACATTCACCCAACCAAGGCGTCCCAACTTACTGCAAGAATTCTATGCATCTGCATCACTTGAGTCACCCTCAAGTTTGGCAGTTCTCACTATGGAAGTGGAATGCACTTGAACCACCAATTCATCCATCTTCCCTTCAAAGAACTCACTGAAATAATTGAAAAATGCAAGAACTCAATCCAACCATACTTTTCTCAACAACATCGTTCACTACAACCATGTTCTAAGCATGTTTTCTTAGACTACTTCTCCCAAGCAATCGACTATTCGCATGAACTCATCTCAACCATTGTATGCTATGATACAAGGCTGAGTCCATCCATCCAATTCCGAAATTTGTCTAAGTCCCAAGATTCACATGCAACCGACTGAAATCATCTCCAATTATTTCCATCTCTGCACCTTGATTTATTTCAATTCAAGGTACCATGCATCCAATGCCCGACTGTCAAGTCATACTACTGCTAATTGACTGTTGTAACTCTATGAAGAGCTACCTTGTCCAAAGGTTGTGGTCAACCCATATTCCAACAACCCAACTCAACTCAATTGTTGTTCTCAATGATACAAAACACAAATACGTCATGATGGAAAAGGGACCAACCAAATTCCCATTACATATCTGGTCTAGGTCACCCTAGGTTGTCCAACACACCCAAGTGATTCACCTCACTACAACCCATAATTGCTCCCCTTCACAATCACTTCAACAATCGCCCTCTACGTTTTTCTTCTACGATCAATTATGTGGTTATCTCTATGATAAGTCATGCAATGATCAAGTGTTCAATTGCCTTTCCCAAGTGATCGATTCTCCTTAATGAACTTTGCACTTGGTCTCTCCGATGTGTTCACAACAAGTTCGACACTGACTTCCATCACACAAACCCAGTCGCCCAAACGAACCCATACACTCTCAACCGTCATGCCCCTTGGGAATGACATGTCCATCCTTGGTGTGCCCCCCATGTCAGCGCACCCCATATGATGAATTGACTCATCCTCTTGGGTGCACATGCCCCTTAGGTGAGTCAAGCTGACTTTCCTAAGTGCACCCCCTATGCCTTAGCCGATTTTCCCTTTGACGATGGAGTGCCCAAATCTTGCCCTCAATTCTTCATCAAACTTTCTTTTGTTTGAATTGCGTCGCAAGGCATATTGGGTGGAATATTCCCTTGGCACGTTGTGGCCTAATGAACCCCATCTCCCCACTATATGAAGATTTTTTTTTCTTCATTCATATTGATTGTGTTTCTTTCCCAATTTAGACTGTGGTGGAAGTGTGCATGCCCAAGCTAAGCTCCCAAGTCATTACACCTCCCATAACCAACATAAATCCCTGATAGCATATGGGTGCATCCCAATCATAAATGAGACCAAGAAAATACCAACCAAAAAACATATCAAATGGTATATATGGGTGGAGAGACTTGTTTATGGGATGAGAAGTGCCAAAATATGAAATCCACGAGGAGTTTGTTAAGGTACCATGTGTATGGGATGATAAGTGATAAAATATGAAAAACATGAGGAATTTGTAAAGGTATCATGTTTCACTTGCATGAGAGGAGTTAGAAACATAACACATGGTCTCTTGGAAGTTTCTTCCTATCTTGTGTATGAAAGAAGTATTGAAATATGACATATCACATGGTTGATTTTCATTTATTTTTCTCCATGTTCCTTTTTTATTAATATTATTTTTATTTTCTCTTTATAAAATTATAAATATCTCCCTTTTATATTAATATTAATTTTTTTGTTAAATATTATGTATCTTATCTTTTTTATTTAACTATCCTAAATATTTACTTAAAAAAACAACCATCCAAATGTGTTACCCTAGTTCTTAGTGGAGCTTTAACCTTTGAGTTCCACACTATAAATGCATACAACATAAATTACCTTATGTTTTTTAATAATAATAATAATCTATTTTTAAGGTCACAGCCAAGACAGACACCAAATTGATGTATGAGACCCCCTTCGTCCAATGATTTTGACTGGTAAAGTCTATGGAGGTATACATACCCTACCCCCCTCTGGACTTGAACTTGTGACCTCTTATGAGGAAACACATTTTCTTAACCATTAGGCCCACTCAGGAAATATATGGTCAACATGGCCTAACACCCAATCACAAAATGTCCACAAATATGGATTCTAACATATTATTCATATGTAAGGGTGGTAAGACGAGATATTACACTACCGACTTTGAACATAAAGATCCATTAAACTATTGGAGGAGGTAAATTTATTTTCAAGGAAATGTTCTATGTTTGATTTTAAATCCTAGAATCTATTTATTTCATACTAGTCCATGAAAATTCAATGTAATGATTGAAACAACTGTTGTGAAATTCAATCTTTATTAATAAACTTAACATTATGTTTTGTTTTTTTATGCATGAAATGTTGAAATTGAAGCATCTTCTAGTTTGGTGCCCAACAACTTTGTTACCATGGATTTTAACTTTTTTTAATCCATATGAAACTGTAGGTGTGGTGTTCATTCTTTATAACAAAGTTACATTGATGATCAAATTATGCCAAAGAAAAGCTAATGAAGTGTTGCATTCGAAGCTGGGATTTTGTGATGCCTAAGCATCAATCCTCAAGATCCATTGACCAGACTTCTCATAGAAGATTGGAATTCCATAAGTAAGGTGTTAGCCACCTTATCAATCTACAAGATTGAGATGGTCCAAATTTAATGAAGTTGCATGTGGCAATTAAGCTATTGGAGGAGGTAAAGTTATTTTCAAGGAAATGTTCTATGTTTTATTTTAAGTCCTAGAATCTATTTATCTCATACTAGTCCATGAAAATTCAATGTAATGCTTGAAACAACTTATAATATAGTGTGAAATTCAATCTTTATTACTAAACTTAACATTATGTTTTTTTATGCATGTAATATTGAAATTGAGGCAATCTTCTAGTTTGGTACCCAACGAATTTGTTGCCATGGCTTCTAAGTTTTTTTAATCCATATGAAACTGTGGATGTGGTGTTCATTCTTTATAACAAAGTTACAATGATGATCAAATTATGATAAAGAAAAGCTAATGAAGTGTTGCATTCCAAGATGATATTTTGTGATGCCTAAGCATCAATCCTCAATATCCATTGACCAAACTTCTCATAGAAGATTGGAATTCCATAAGTAAGGTGTTAGCCACCTCACCAATCTACAAGATTGAGACAGTCCAAATTTAATGAAGTTGCATGTGGAAATTACTTTAGACTTACCAAATAGACAACCTTAACTTCAATCATAACTAACAACATTAATCATAGCATGATGATTTTGATAACTTGACTTTAGTTCCTTAGAATGCCTTTCTTTCTTTTTCTAGTTTTCCATGACTTGCAGGACTAGCCCGTGGCTTGAAAAACTGCAACTCATGGGCATCTAAGTCGTCAAAATCACCCAGGGATCGCACCCATCCTGAGCCACACCAACCATTAACGTGGATGGATTTTTTTTCCTCGTAGGTTTCGAACCAGTGACTTAACATCACATAGTGCCTTAACTGCACACTTCATCACCGACTATCTTACACCTCAGGGACTTTTAATTTGAAGGACATGGGGGTGGGCTTTGATCCACTTATGTGTGCATGGGTCACGATACCATTTAATATAGTAGCTCTGGGTGCAACCACATGTTCGAACACTACCTCAAGGTTCCCCCATGGATCTAGGTTAGGCCCTCATGGGAATTGAACCTTGCCCAATGGTGAAAAACTCCTCACTTTCGACCATTTAATTCCATAATGAAAATTACACATAAACTTAAATATATTGTGATGATTAAGCTATGGATGCCAAAGCATGAACAAAAATAAAGACACATAATGATTAAGATGCACATAAAACAAATTAGAGTGTATCGATGTTTGTATTGCCGTGTAAATGCTATGTACAATGTTATGTGTCAAATATGACTAGTTATTCTATGCTCTATGATATGATTTGTATCATAAACAATATACATCAAAGTACATTTTAGTGACAAGATCAATATTTAGTTGTTGAAGCACACCAATTGGGATTCAATAATAGTCTTGGGTTCATATGTGAGATAAGGGGTGCATGCATGAAATGATGAGTGTGTGCGTTTCAATGGAGTGTATACACACATAATTGGAATGATTGTGGTCTTGGAGTGTGCACACTCAAAGATGGAGATTTTGTTGGTTGTGGACCCTGATTATCTTCCTGATTCATAGGTCTTTCTTTTCAATCATGTTTATACCCCATGAAGAATGTACACCCCTCCACACNGGGGGGGGATTGTAAGGGGGTGTAAGGGGGGATTTCCCCCACTGCGAGATATGGGGGCAAGCAAGGGTTCAGGGGTGAAGCCCCCAAAGGGAAATTTTCCTTGTAAATTTAAATTGTAATTTCTTAGTAATATGGACCATTCATTATAAGGGCACAAATCTGACAATAGAAGTTATGTTAGGGTTTTTTTCCCTAGAAGACAACCCTATTTTATGAGGTAATTGTATTGCGGTTGTGTATCATTGTGAATATTGTATTCTAAGAGAGGAGACCATGAGAGAAAGAAGAGGAAGTTACAGTGGGTGTGCTATAGGTTGTATCCCTTCATTTTGTTGGATAATAAAAAGGAAGGACCTGACAATTTCTCTGGTGGACGTAGCACACACTGAGTGACCACGTATATATGTGTCTCTTTATTATATTGTGTATCTTCTGTGTTTTATTTCCGCATTTTATTTTATTTTATTGCTCTGTGATCCTGTTTTTCTAATAACTGGTATCATAGAGAAAGGTAACTCATAGGACAAGAGGGTTATTGGTTTGAGTGGGAGCAATGGCGGAAGATGAAAAGTTTAGGGTCAATAAATTTAACGGCCAAGACTACCAGTTATGAAAGATGCATATGGAAGATTATTTATATTAGATGGATCTATTCCTACCATTGGGTGGAATAACAAAGAAGATGACGACCATGAAGGACGAAGAATGGAAGGTTCTTGACAGAAAGGCACTAGGAACGATATGGCTGAGCCTGGCAGTGTCGATGGCTTTCAATATTTTGAAAGAAAAGACAATGAAGGAGTTGATGGACACATTGGATAAAATGTATGAAAAACCCTCGATGTCCAATAAGGTATTTCTAATGAAGATATTATTTAACATGAAGATGTCAGAAGGTGGGTTTGTTGCAGATCATTTAAATGAATTTAATATGGTTACTAATCAACTAAGTTTTGTAAAAGTGGGCTTTGATGATGAGATCAAGGCTCTTCTAATCTTGTGCTAATTGCCAGAAAGATGGAACAAATTAGTCATGGTTGTAATTAACTTTGTCTCTGGTTCAAACGCTTTAAATGTTGATGATGTTGTTGGTGTTATCCTTAGTGAGGAAATGCAATGGAAAAACACATGTGAGCCATCAGGTAATGCATTAAACATGGAGAACATGGGAAGACAAAGGGATAGAGGAAAGGGCTCAGGAAACCATGGGAATTCTAGGAAGGACATATCCAAGTCCAGACTGGGAATGATAAAGTGTTGGAATTGTGGGAAGAAAGGACATCTGAATAAAGACTGCAGAGCTCCAAAGAAACAAAGAGATGGACAACAGGAGAAAAATCAAGAAGCAAATGTAAAAGGTGATGTGTTACAAGATGCTTTGATTCTTTATGTAGATAATATTTCTGAGTCTTGGGTAGTATATTCAAGGGCTTCATTTCATGCCACACCCCATAGGAAACATTTTCTAGATTATGTTCAAGGTGATTTTGGATAGGTTCATTTGGGTGATGAAGCACCATAAAAAATTGTTGGAATGAGAAATGTAAAAATAAAGTAAATGAATGGAAACCAATGGTTGTTGAAAGAGGTAAGACATGTTCTAGATCTAAGGAAAAATGTAATTTCAAGAGGACAGTTAGAAAGTGAAGGTTGTATATCTATATTTATAGATAAGGCATGGAAGGTCACCAAAGGATCACTAGTGATAGCAACAGGAGAGAAGGTAGGTACATTGTATTTATGTACTGGTAATACTGACTCTTATATCTATTTTTCTTCTACAGGAGTGGATACAGCACTGTGAAATCATAGGCTTGGACACATGAGTGAGAAGGGGATGCAAATACTTCACAAAATAAATTTGTTTATGGATCTTAAACAAATTGTTTTGGATTTCTGTGAGCATTGTGTTTATGGAAAATAGAAGAGAGTCGGATTTCTCAAAGTTGGAAAAGAAAAGAAGAGTGAAAGGTCAGAGCTTGTGGAAAAATCCAAGTGTACCTTTATTGGATATTGTGTTAATGATTTTGGTTATCACTTATGGGATTATGAAAATCAAAAAATTATTAGGAGTAGAGATGGCATATTCAATGAGAATGTCATGTACAAAGATCAATTGCAGGGAAAGAAACAGGAAAAAGAAAAACCAAAATACATAGTGCTTGATGAGATCACTGAAAAATAAATTCCAAAGGTACTAGAAAAGAAAAATGTACAACAACAGGAGCAACATGTACCTCAAAATCCTGCAAGTGTTGTTAGAAGATCTACTAGGTTAAGTACACCCCATGAACGATACTCTCCTTCATTGTATTATTTATTGTTGATTGATTCTAGTGAACCAAAATGTTATGAAGAGGCATTGCAGGTAGACACTAAAAAGAAGTGGGAGAAAGACATGAAAGAATAAATTGATTCCTTGGTAAATAAATAGACTTGGGACTTGGTTCAGTTTCTTGCAAGAGAAAGAGCATTGCAGAATAAATGGGTTTACAACTTGAAGGAAGAAGATGGAGGAAAAAAGTGGTACAAGGGTAGACTTGTTGTAAAGGGGTTTGCACAAAAGAAAGGTATAGATTTTGATGAAATATTTTCTCCTTTTGTTAAAATGACTTCAATTAGGACTATTTTAAGTCTTGGGGCAGTAGAAGATTTGCATCTTGAACAGTTAGATGTAAAAACAACTTTTCTCCATGGGGATTTGGAGGAAGAGATTTATATGCAACAACCACATGGGTATGAGGTCAAAGGGAAGAAAAATTTGGTATGCAAGTTGAAGAAGAGATTGTATGGCCTAAAGAAAGCTCCAAGGCATTGGTATTTGAAGTTTGACAGGTTTATGACAGAACAAGGTTATAGTAGATGTCATTCTGATCACTTTGTTTATTTTAAAAAGCTAGAAAATGGAAGCTATATTATCTTTCTATTGTATGTAGATGACATGCTTGTTGCAGGGTCTAATATGCAGGATATAAATGTGCTCAGGAAGAAATTAGCTAATTCATTTGTGATGAAGGATTTCGGTGTTGCAAGGAAAATCCTTGGTATGAGAATAACAAGAGATAGGAAAAATCACAATTTGACATTGTCTCAGGGTGAGTACATAGAGAAGGTGTTGGAGATGTTTAGAATGTAGAATGCAAAACCAATTAGTACACCTTTGGCCAATCATTTCAAATTAACCAAAGAAATGTGTCACAAGACACAGGAGGAGATAAATACATGTCTAAAGTCCCTTATTCATCAATAATTGGCAGTTTGATGTATGTGATAGTTTGCAAAAGACAAGATATTGCACATGGAATGGGAGTTGTGAGAAGGTATATGAAAAATCTAGGTAAAGAACATTGGGAGGCCGTAAAGTGGATTATCGGGCATTTGAGAGGTATTGTTACTCATACATTATGTTTTGGAGGTTCAGACACTGTTCTACATGGATATGTTGATTCAAATATGGCAGGTGATAAAGATAGCAGGAGGAGCACCAAAAGGTATTTTTTTACTGTAGGTGGAACAATAGTAAGTTTGATTTTGAAATTGCAAAAGGTTGTTTCACTTTCAACAACAGAAACAAAGTATGTTGTTGCCACAGAGGCTAGTAAATAAATGATTTGGTTACAAAGATGTATGGAGGATTTGGGAAAGAAGTATGAGAATAGCAAGTTGTACTGTGACAGTGAGAGTGCCTTTCATATTGAAAAGAACTCATCCTTCCATTTGAAGATTAAGCATATACAACTCATGTATCATTTCATACGATTCATCTTGGAAGATGGACATTTGAAGTTGGAAAAGATACAAACTAGCCAGAATCTTGCAGACATGTTAACAAAGGGAGTAACCAGGGAGAAAATGAGTTCTTGCTTAATTTTAGTTGGTCTTCAAGCATGAAGGTGAAGATGATAAAATTTTTAGGTCCGAGAAGGATAATAGTCCAACAGATACAACAACACTGGAGTTGTTGAGATCAGTCTCCAAGTGGGAGATTGTTGGTTGTGGAGCCTGATTATCTTCCTGATTCATAGGTCTTTATTTTTAGTCATGTTTATACCCAATGAAGACTCTACACCCCAGAATATTGTACACCTCTCCATGCAATGGGGGGTTGCAAGGGGGGATTTCCCCCAATGCGGGGTTCAGGGGCGAAGTCCCCAAAGGAAAAATTGCCTTATAAATGTATATTGTAATTTCGTAGTAAATCTTGACCGTTCATTATAAGGTTGCAGATCTAACAATAGAAGTTATGTTAGGGTTTTTTACCCTAGAAAGAAACCCTCTTTTATGAGAGAATTCTATTGTGGATGTGTATCATTGCAAATATTGTATTCTGAGATAGGAGACTATGAGAGAAAGAAGAGGAAGTTACAATGGGTGTGTTGTAGGTTGTGTCCCTTCATTTTGTTGGATAATAAAAAGGAAGGACCTCACAACTTATCTGGTGTACCTAACCCACAGTGGATGAACCATGTATATCTGTGTCTCTTTATTGTATTGCGTATCTTCTGTGTTTTATTTCCACATTTGTTTTTATTTTATTTCTCTGCGATCCTGTTTTTCTAACATATTGCATGCTCAGAGTTGGAGCATGCATGCTTAGAACTTGATGCACATAATGTTATGTACGCCAAAATGTTAAAAGTTTGAGGTCTTACTACTCAATCCCTACCATCAACAACAATGGAAGGCCACCATGGACATTGATCCCATATACATTTCTACCCCTTGACTTCATAAAAAAAATTAGGGACCAAAAGTGTCATGATTAGAAGAGGGTGTGGAAAAGGGACACTTTCTAACACATGCAAAGTTGTGCACCAAATATTTGTCCTTACATTTGAATCACTGTCAATTTTAACCAAATAAGTGAAAATTTTACTTTGTTTCATTTCATTTACCTTACTTTCATAAATTATCACCCAAAATACATTTATAGGTGAAGTTGAATATGTGAAAGTTCTTACCTAACAAAGAGATAAGACCTTGAAAGATCAACCCTAAATTATAACAATGAGTTGTTCATAAAAACTAGATCTTTCTGGAAAAACCGATGAACACTCTATAAGTTTTAAACATGCGAAGTAAAGCAATGCATATAGATTCTCATACACATAGTACACAAAGATTTTATACTGAAAACCCTCAACCGGGAAGACCTTTCTTATATTCATTATATCGAATTTTATTTATGTTTTTTGGAATTTTCATTTTAAGATGGGATTAACTTTTATGTTTTTTTTAATCCATGGTGGTTATAAGTTTAGTTTTGAAAAAATTATGAGAGAGACATTCCATTTGAAAAAAACATGTTTTAATTATAAGGGTAGTTCTAAGTTTGTAAGGTTTTTTAGTTTTATTTTTTTTAATTTATTGTTCATCAATTCTACTTACCTTTTTGGATTATATCTTTTAGTTTGATATGTTTTAAAATATTCCCATTACTTTGTTAACAAGGATATGTTGTATAATTTATTAACAAAGTAAGTTGCATAGTTAATTATTTTACTTTTGGATTGAAATAAAAAAGACTTTGGAGCTTTATTATTATGCAATTTTCATATATTCATTTAATTATGGTTATGGAATAAACAAATCACTAAATGTCATATGTGTGTGGGTGGTGTGGGTGGTTATGATATTAGTCTTACACTATCTCCATCCGTGTGTGGGCGGTGTAGTTGGTTATGATATTAGTCTTACACTATCGCCATCCTATGAGGTTAAATTGTCATACTAGTGGACAATAATTCGATTACTAACTTGGTCACTTAATGGAAGGTTGTTAGTTTCTTTTTTTATATGGTATGATTTTATATGGACAATAATTTCGTTTGCTTTTTTATTTTAGAAGTTATATATATATGGTATGATTTCCATTATCTATAATTTTATGTTCGATTAAGTAGTTTAATATTTGATTTCATGAATGTATATATCCAAGAAAACAAACCAAAAATTAAATAGTATTTTCACTTTCTTTATTACTGTTGTTAAAGAAACCAATTTGCATTCGATTTTTACGAGTTTAGATTAAAACTTGTGATTTGTACAGATTGTATATAGAATTATTATACATATTGTACATATATATATCTATTTAAATGTACATATAGATTTAAGTGATTGTTATTTATTAAGTTATTGTATTTCCTTTGGTTAATTTTCGCTTTCTTTAGAACTTAGATCGGCCAATGGAGCCGCTAAACCCATCGGAGTGAATTAATCGAAACGGCTTGGGTTAATTAGACAACCTCGGACCGGATTCACTCTTCCAGTTGATGAGCGGTCAATTTTTCCCGTCAACAAATGACACTAGAAGGAGGGCATGAAAACTATTAATGGCACGAGGAGGTCGCAAGACTCCTCCCCCACCTACCTGCTCACCTATAGTAACTAGAAGTCGTTCAGATGATAACATTGTCCCTCAAACAACAACCACATCAAACGACGATCCACCGATCACCATTGAACCAGTAACTCTAAATCCCCCAAGTGGTGACATACAAGAAATTGTTCGTCAATCCCTTATAAGAACACACAGTGCCTTAGCCTGTATCAGACAACCAGGTTGGCCTTTGAACAAACCATTAGACTTCTCTGACATAACAGAACAACTTGGAGGCACTGATCTTACCTTAAATCCTATGGATCCAAATCACACTCTCACTCCTACAACAGGAGGATCTAGTATTCCACCATCACCATCCATATCATCTCCTCCTTCTTCTGGAGAAGAATCCTCAAACGAAGGCAGTTCCTCATCTCAGCCTTCAACACCACCCACACCTATGGCCAATCCGAACAACCCCACCAGACCCTGGCTCGACCAATATGCAGTGGCCATACTTGGGCCCCGACATCCTTTACCTAAACATCTGGAGAAATGGCTCCCTAAATTTGATCCAAACTCTAAGCAGATTGCTAAAGATCATATCAAAAAATTTATGCTATCCATTAGGCTTCGTAGTGTCAAACACAAAGACGTAGTATGTAGTATTTTTCCCTACACCTTTGAAGGAAATGCCTCTACCTGGTACTTTTCCCAACAACCCCACACCATCGTATCATGGGATAAATTCGAGTCCTGTTTCCTTGAGAAATTCGGAGATGACAAATCTCCTGAAGTTCTGGTCATGGAAATATCTAGTTTGAAGATGAACCCTAAAGAAAAGATAAAATACTTTAACCAAAGGCTCCTGACGTTAAAGAATCGAATCCCCACTGACTCAATGCCTGCTGAAAATCTTATCGTCGCATACTACACGAAATCCTTACACCAAAACATAGCCATTTGGGTAAAGAGGTCCAAGAAAGCCACATTGTTAGAAGCCTTCAAAGAGGCGAGTCAAATCAAGAAAGATATTCTCAGCTTAAAAGACAATACCTGTAACGAGATAGAGACTAGTTCATCCTCCAAGAAGAAAATCAAAATCCTTCCTAGACCTTCCCAAAACAAAACTCAATCAGATAGTTCAGATCTAGAAAACTTACAGAAGATCGTTCTGTCTAATCAAGTTATAGATTTAAAAAGGTTGGTTGAAGAAGCTTCTTCCAGCAAAGGGCCCTACAAACCTCCTTTTAGAAAGTCTTTTCCCACGAACTGACCCAACACAAACTTTGAAGGCCTAAACCTAGAGAGCTTACAATTTGATATTCAAATGATTCTAAAAGCACATGACAACTTGATTCCTCCTGAGATTCCTGAAGAAGTAGTTGAACAAGAGATAGTAGAAGAATATGAATCCTCTCCAAACATTTTCAGACATTTTTCAGATAGCATTTTTCAAGCTAATTTTGAAACAGTGCATCCTTACAATACCAGGAGCAAGACAACAAATAAGTCTTCTTCTGAAATTGTAACTAATGTACCTCCGAAACAGTCTAAATCAATTGAGACTAAACATAATTCAACAAGCCCAAGTTTAAATTATGATTTGATTGAGGATTTAAAAAAACTTAGGGCTAACATTTATGTTTACGAATTATTAAAATTCCCTTTTCTTCTGCAAAAGATGCTGCAGAATATTACAGAAAACAACAAAAATGGAAATCCAAATAGCAACAAGGTCACTAAAAACATCCCCAAAACTCCTCAAAAGGCCTCCGCCAAAATGACATCCGAGCCTCATGATAAAAGAGGTCTTCCTGTAAAAAGTGTAACAAATGTAGATAAACTAGTTTTAGGGGCTGCGATTAAAAAATAGCAAACTTCTACTTTTAATACTCGCAGAAATGTCCCTCACTTCTTGTCGACTTTTGAAATTTTCAATAGGAATATACATAACTGTATGGTATATTGAGGTGCATCATCTAACGTAATGCCTTGGTCTGTCTGTAAAAAAATTAACGTTGAAGTTCAACCATCTAGCTTGAAAATTATCCAGCTTGATCGAACTAGTGTCAAAGTGATAGGCGAATTAAAAAATGTGCTGATCAGATTATCCTCTAATCCCAAAGTCCATCAAGTGATTGATATCATTGTTGTAGATATTCAAGAAGTATATGGTTTGTTTTTAAGTAGAGATTGGTTAGAACAATTTCATGGCTATTTTGCAACGGATTGGTCTCACTTGTGGCTGCCAGAGAATGGAAAGCCCAACAGAATCAAGGTAAATCATGAACGCTATCTTAAGTTCACAGTAACTGATTTAAATGATCCCAATGAACCATTCACTACTTCTGCCAATTCGCCTGAAATACAGGGGATGGACACTTTTTTCAGCAATTTCATGGCCGAAACTTCTACCATCACTGACCCAGAAAAACAATCTGAAATTATGACATGCACACAGTCAACAACCTTCTCTCAGTGGTCACATGCACTTGACGAAAATCAAATATGGTCTCTTTACTTCGATGGGTCAAAATCTAAGGAAGGATCTGGTGCAGGGTGCGTGCTCATCAATCCAGCAGGTAACAAGACTTTGATTGCTTGTTGGTTAGAGTTCGAATGAACAAACAATACGGCTGAATATGAGGCACTCCTGTAAGGCCTCAGGAAAGCACTAGATTTGAACATTCAAAATTTGACTGTCTTTGGTGATTCAGAAATCGTGGTTAGACAGGTAAAAAATTCTATCCATTGTTTATCTCCGCACCTTAAAAGCTATAATACTGAGGTATGGAATTTGATGAACAAGTTTTCTTCTTTTAACATAAATTCTATTCCTAGATTAAATAAGTCTGAGGCTGATTTGTTAGCTAACGTCACCTCAAAACTTTTTCCTGCAGAAGGCCTATCTCCGAATGAATTTTCTATTGAATTGTTGTTCAGACCGTCTGTCCCAGACAACATCACGAATTGGAGAGTCTTCGATGACGATCAACAGATCATCAGTTTTCTGCATATGGAAGAAACTTTCCAGGGCACAGTGATCGATGAAGGTACCCATGACGAAAATCTTTGCGACTTTACAGTAATACCAGATCCGAGATCCCTGGAATCTGCATCAGACATGGTAAACTCTATCCCGAAATCTGTGGTTAGATTAGAAAAATTTTATGATCTTCACGACAAGTTCAGAAAATCAGTGAATTGTAAAACGAATAGTTCTTACTTGACACATGAAAAAGTAAATTTGGGAACTAAAGACAACCCATAGTGCATCAATTTGGGGTTGGGATGTTTTGAGCAAGAAAAGGTAGCATTTATTAAGCTATTTAAGGAATTCAAAGACGTCTTTGCCTGGACATACGATGACCTTAAGACTTTCGATCCCAACATCATACAACACATTATTCCCATAAAACCCCAGACCCAACCTTTTCAACAAAAGCTAAGAAAGATGCACCCAAAACTCGAACCAACAGTCAAGAAAGAATTAAACAAACTCCTGAATGCTAAAATAATCTTCCCAGTAAGGCATACATAGTGGGTCTCCAATCTTGTCCCTGTGAGGAAAAAGAGTGGTGAAATTCGACTATGTGTCGATTTCCAAAATCTTAACCGAACGTCTGATAAAGACAACTACCTTGTCCCTCCCATGGAGCAGATCCTTCAACAAGTATCTGGTTCTAAAATATTATCCTTGTTGGATGGTTTTTCAGGGTATAACCAAGTCCTTATTTCTCCCCCAAACCAGCTCAAAACTACTTTTTGTACCCCATGGGGCACCTACGCTTATAGAAAGATGCCCTTTGGGCTCATGAACTTCGGTGCCACTTTTCAGAGAGCGATGGATATCGCTTTTCATGGCTTAATCAGTCAATCTATAGTAGTTTACCTAGATAACGTTACTATCTTCTCAAAAAATAAAGGAGATCATCTAGCTCATTTAAGATCTGTTCTATAGCAATGTCGTAAGTACGACATTTCTTTAAATCCTAAAAAATTTGTCTTTGCAGTAGAACAAGGTAAGCTCCTCGGATTCATTGTATCAAATGAATGGATGATTATCGACCCTGAAAGGACCCAAGTCATTTCGAAACTGCCCCCTCCCTCGTCAAAAAAGTCTATGCAATCTTTCTTAGGACAGATAAACTTTGTTAGAATATTCGTCCCTAGCTTTTCAGAAATGGTGAGACCATTACAAAACTTAATAAAAAAGGATGTATAGTACCATTGGGGACCTTTAGAAAGTCAGGCTTTTGATTCAATTAAAAAGGCCATAATATATGCTCCTTCTCTAATGAGCCTTGATTTTTTGCAAGACTTCGCCCTCTACATGTTTGCCTCTGACCGATCTTATGTTGTTGTCCTAACTCAAAAGAACGTTGAAAACAACGAAGTCCCATTTGCCTTTATGAGCTCAGCCTTCAAGGGAGCAGAACTTAATTACTCAGCAGTAGATCAACAAGCTTATGCTTTTTTTAAAGCAGTAAAACACTTTCAATCTTATCTGTTGAAATCTAGGACGAAAATCATTGTCCCTTACCCGACTATCAGAAATTTGTTAGTACAGAAAGAACTAGGAGAAAAAAGGGCAAACTGGGTCACATCCTTATAAGAATATGACATAGAAATCACCCCAGCACAAATTTTTAGAGGCCAAGGTTTATGCAAGCTGGTTGTCGATTCAGCTATAGGACAACAAAATGAAACTAATATGTTAATTCCAGATCAACACGATCAAAATCAAATATGTTGTGCACAAAACCTTACTAGTCCCTGGTACGACGACATTAAATTTTGTCTTATACACGGATCATCTCCGCGTCACCTTGACCCCCAAAAAAGGAGAGCACTCAGATTAAAATCTGCTTCTTTTCAGCTGATGAACGGTATTTTGTTTCGCCAAAATTTCAATGGAATACTTATGTGATGTCTTGATAAAGATGAAGCAGAAAAAGTCTTATTGGAGTTACATGCAGGGGAAGCTGGTGGGCATTTTGGTGGAGACACCACCACCCAAAAAGTATTAAGAGCAGGTTATTATTGGCCTACCCTTTTTAAAGATGCTCATGCCTTATGCCGCAAGTGTGTAATTTGTCAAAAGGCATCTGGACGAATACAAAAACCAGCATTCCCACTGCAACCAGTTTCGGTAGACTCCCCTTTTCAGCAGTGGGGCCTGGATATTATAGGACCAATCAATATGGCATCCTCGTAGCAGCATAAATACATTATAATAGCCACAGATTATTTCACCAGGTGGTCCGAGTCTGCCCCATTAAAAGTTGTAAATACCAGCCAGGTAATGTCCTTCCTGAATTCAAATATTATCACTCGTTTCGGTATCCCTGAATGCCTGGTATTTGACAATGCTTCCTATTTTTCATATCTTGAAATGAGCGATTTCACTCTGGAAAAAAGGAATAAAATTAAAGTACTTTACCAGTTATTACCCCCGAGGAAATGGTTTAGCGGAATCAACTAATAAAAACCTGATCAAAATTATCAACAGAACGGTCTCCGAAAACCATAAAAACTGGCATAACGCACTGTTGAACGCAATCTGGGCTGACAGAGTAAATCCTAAAAATGTTGTGGGTAATTCACCTTTCTTTCTCGTTTACGGCAGGGAAGTGATTCTTCCACCGCATGTCCTCCTTCCATCTCTGCAGTTATTGCAGAAGGTACAGGAAGAAGATTGTTCCCCCTTGGATATTCGAATTAACGCTTTGTTAAAGTTAGAGGAAGTAAGGGCTCAAGAAAAACGAAAATTGGATCAACATCAACTCATTGTTAAAAACTGGTTTGATTCCAATTCTGTCTCTGACAGAAATTTTGAGGTAGGCGACCTTGTCCTTAAGTGGGACAAACCTCATGAGGGAAAAGGAGAGCATACTAATTTTCAAAACCTGTGGTTGGGACCATTTTTAATTGCTGAGAAACTGGGTCCCAGTTATTTTCGCCTGCAAAATTTAGAGGGACATCCAGACACCTTCTCGGTGAATGACCAAGCTCTCAAAAAGTACTTCACCTGATGAAACTCCCATACACCCTTTGTAAACACTTTCTGTTTTGTTTTACTTGTTGTTTGTTTTTCTTTTCTGGTTTGTTTTGGTTCTCATTTATGCTTATCGGTCTTTCTTTTGAAACACACATGCCTACACCACGGGCTAGCTTAGACGAAGAAAACAGAAAAACTTCCCTTCGAAAATGACTGTTGAAAGTTGTCAAAACATCAATTGTTGTATTTCTCTAAAATTGTAGCCTTGTTAAAGATGACTTTTTGTTTGAAAATTGTTTTCTTGGTTTCAATTTGCAATTGAAAGTATTCACGACCATCTATAAATATCCTTTTTACATTGTCCCTGTTCTTTAAGAGAACAACTCAACGATGTCTCCCTGTTCTTGAAAGTTGGTTTTATTAATAAACTATTTCTAGATCTTGATGAAGGACAACTCGAAAAATTTTCAAGGTCTGTGACATATCAAGATGTGTTAAAAAACTGGAATTTTCAGCGCTCTATTGAATATCTTTAAAAACTATAATATAAACTTTCAGAGAGCTGTGGGAAGTGCTTGTAAACCCCGGGACACTGAACAGGTCTACTGGCAGCTGGTAAATGCATGCATGACGCCAAGATAACTTCGTCGGGGTACTGAACAGGCCCGTTGGCAGTGAAGCAATGTCAGGTAAAAGAAAATTCTCAAATATGGATTATGTTTTGGCCTTAAACATCCTTTGTTCTGATCTGAAATTTCTTGACAGGATACAGATATCAGAGTGGGTTAATTGAAATCCCTATCGAGGCTATGGACGCCTGTTGGCAGCAGCGTCCCTATAAACAGTATTGAAGATTTTAACTTAACATCGTGGCTCTCTTTTCCCAAGATTGTCACCAGTTTTTGTTTCTTCAAAAATAAAAGTTGTTTGAAACTGGACTGCGTTATGATTATTTGAGATGTTCAAACAGCTTTTCGGTTGTTTTCGATTCGAATTTTTTCAGATTATTCTAACCTGAACTCGTTCGTGTGACAGAGATAACTGCTTCTCCCAGCATGTCGCCATTGTTGACAACAATTATATAATTATTATTTTTATAAGCTGCCTACATAGGGTCTATGAAATTTTATTACTCTTCATGAGCATTTCCCTAAACGACAGTTGTAAATCGTCACATTTTACCTATCATCTATTCATGCTTCATTTTCATGACTGAAAGCATGAAAACTTGCAACTATCGTTACTATTTTGTTTTAAAATTTCATTGAAAGCAAATCGTTTATTTAATATGGAGTTCGATTCTTTGCCAGGAAGGTATAACCCTGTTGTGTTTTTCACTCTGTCAACTCATAAGCATGACCAAGAGATTAATAGTCTTGACAAACAAAAGACCCCACCATTTGATATTGTTTGTATTGATTTTGGTTTGATCTTTGATCACATTTCTTTCAAAAAACTTTTTATTATTCATTTACCCAACTTTGTAATCAAAATATGATGCGCGCACTTATGTTTTCTGAGTACTTTGGACCTAGCATGTACTCAATACCAAGGTGGCATACGATGTACAGGATTTCCATAACTCCTTAGCATGGTCTCGGGTTTCACAAAACTCTTCACACACGTTTTGATTAAATACCTTGCCCATCGTTTGAATCATCACAACATGTATTGATAAAGCTCGGGGCTATGGCTCTGTTTCGTTTTTGCAAACCCTACCTGTTTTTTGTGTGATAATTACTTGTTTTTTCAGTATGGCTCTGGTGGTAAGGGTTGAATTGAACGACATCCAAACCCTGCTCTCATATGATAATGCTAGGGAAGATTTGGAAAGGAATGGTTGGCATATTTTCATCAAAAAGTTTCAGGGTTTTAATCTTCAGGTCGCCTAAGAGTTTGCCTTAACCTTTGATGGTTGTAGGGAAAAAATCGGTGATGTGCAATTGGAAGTAACCGAAGAGTTCCTAAGTCAAGCCACATAATTGCCAGTGGTTGGTCAGAAATGGTTCAAAAATGCGAAAGTGGAGGAAGTCCCTTGGACTTTACTGTTTACCTCACAAAAATTAACCAGGTGTGATAGAGGTATGCCAATTTCATTCTTGAAAACTAGATGGCATGATTTACTTGTTGTAGTGAATCAATTCATCACATGTGAGGGACGATTCAAACTTGGTTTCCTATATCATTTATGCTTGCTTATGAGTTTTATTGGTTTTTTGTTGAATATGCCTTATTACCTACTCAGAAGTCTGTATAAAATGGGGAAAAGATTTAGGAAACAGAGGTCAGATTCAAGTCTTTTCCATCATGGCCTGATTAAAATCATCCTCATGCATCAGTTAGAGTCACAAAATGACTGTTGGGATTCGTTCATTATGCGAAATGGTTTTGGTAACCCTCAGTT
>SNQJ01S0042243.1:0-13296 GCA_010110895.2 Picea sitchensis | reverse complement strand
ACAGACATTGGATGCATTAATAGGTTAGTTTGTTATTTTATTTCGTTTGCTTGTTTGTTTTAGAAGTTTTATATATATGGTATGATTTCCATTATCTATAATTTTTTGTTCGATTAAGTAGTTTAATATTTGATTTCATGAACGTATATATCCAAGAAAACAAACCAAAAAAAAAAATAGTATTTTCACTTTCTTTATTATTGTTGTTAAAGGAACCAATTTACATTCGATTTTTACGAGTTTAGATTAAAACTTGTGATTTTTACAGATTGTATATAGAATTATTATACATATTGTAGATATATATATTTAAATGTACATATAGATTTTAGTGATTGTTATTTATTAAGTTATTGTATTTCCTTTAGTTATTTTTCGCTTTCTTTAGAACTTAGATCGACCAACGGAGCCGCTAAACCCATCGGAGTGAATTAATCCAAACGGCTTGGGTTAATTCGACAACCCCAGACCGGATTCACTCTTCCAGTTGACGAATAGTCAATTTCACCCGTCAACACCTTCCAACAATGGAAATCATGGAAAGATTGGAAATAATCAATGATAATGAACATGTTTCAAAATTAAAATCCTTGGAGGTGATCATCATTTACATGGAACCATATTCATTGACTCGAAAAATGTAAATTTGTATTAGAAACATTGAATGACAATGAACACATTTTAACATTAAAATCTTGTCCAAGTGATCATCATTTATAGGAATCCATTTTGATTGGCTCAAAGAATGAAAATTTGTGGAATAAAATATTTGTGATGTTGCAATTCAATTATAGATTATGAACATTATCTATTTTAAGGTCTTCATTGCTAGATTTGGGCAAAAGGGGCATGTCATGGGAGATATTCTTGGAGTTAGGTTTAAATTTGTTAAGGTGTCTGGTGTATCTTTGTTCCCTCTCTTCAAGGAGAAAAGGGAGAAGCCATGATCATGAGCTATATATATATATATATATATATAAGTCAATGCATGTGGTTTGGAGTGACTTGCAACTCTGAGAAGTAGAAAATTTTGTGAGGAGGCACTTACATTATTTTTAATGACTTTTGAATTTTTGAATTAGGGTTTTACATATTTAATCTTATATTAAGTTTGGATAACAATGTTTACATAGTATTATGGTTTAATATGTTTATGGTAAAACTTATTCATCATTATTAAAAAAAATACAACCTGAGTGGACCTAATGGTTAAACAAGTGTGTTTCCTCCTTGAAGGTCAGAGGTTCAAATCCAAAGGGGGATAGGGTATGTGTTGGCAGCGATTATATAATTATTATTTTTATAAGCTGCCTACACATGGTCTATGAAATTTTATTACTCTTCATGAGCATTTCCCTAAATGACAGTTGTAAATCGTTGCATTTTACCTATCATCTATTCATGCTTCATTTTCATGACTGAAAGAACGAAAACTTGCAACTATCGTTACTATTTTGTTTTAAAATTTCATTGAAAGCAAATGGTTTATTTAATATGGAGTTCGATTCTTTGCCAGGAAGGTATCACCCTGTTGTGTTTTTCACCCTATCAACTCATAAGCATGACCAAGAGATTGATAGTCTTGACAAACGAAAGACCCCACCATTTGATATTGCTTGTATTTATTTTGGTTTGATCTTTGATCACATTTCTTTCACAAAAAATTTTATTATTCATTTACCCAACTTTGTAATCAAAATATGATGCGCGCACTTATGTTTTCTAAGTACTTTGGTCCTAGAATGTACTCAATACCAAGGTGGCATATGATGTACATGATTTCCATAACTCCTTAGCATGGTCTTGGGTTTCACAAAACTCTTCACACGTGTTTTGATTAAACACATTGCCCATCATTTGAATCATCACATCATGTATTGATAAAGCTCGGGGCTATGGCTCTGTTTCGTTTTTGCAAACCCTACCTGTGTGTTGTGCGATAATTACCCATCCATTCAGTATGGCTCCAATGTTAAGGGTTGAATCGAACGACATCCAAACCCTGCTCTCATATGATAATGCTAGGGAAGATTTGGAAAGGAATGGTTGGCATATTTTCATCAAAAAGTTTCAGGGTTTTAATAGTCAGGTCGCCCAAGAGTTTTCCTTAACCTTTGATGGTTGTAGGGAAAAAATAAGTGATGTGCAATTGGAAGTAACTGAAGAGTTCCTAAGTCAAGCCACGAGATTGCCAGCGGTTGGCCAGAAATGGTTCAAAAACGCAAAAGTGGAGGAAGTCCCTTGGCCTTTACTGTTTACCTCATGAAAAATAACTAGCTGTGATAGAGGTATGCCAATTTCATTCTTGAAAAGCAGGTGGCATGATTTACTTGCTGTAGTGAAGCAATTCATCACATGTGAGGGACGATTTAGACTTGTTTTCCTATATCATTTACGCCTTCTTATGAGTTTTATTGGTTTTCCGTTGAATATGCCTTATTACCTACTCATAAGTCTGTATAAAATGGGGAAAAGATTTAGGAAATAGAGGTCAGATTCAAGTCTTTTTCATCATGGCCTGATTAAAATCATCCTCATGCACCAGTTAGAGTCACAAAATGACTGTTGGGATTTGTTCATTACGCGAAATGGTTTTGGTAACCCTGAGTTGTGAGAAGTAGATAAGCCAGTCGTTGAGGAAACCCTTGTGAACTCGACGGCCTCTCTTCCACCTCTCTAGGCTTGTGATTTTTCCCCTAACAGCGAACCCTCGAGCTACCCTAAGGTCATTCAACAAGACAGTCAACCGGTTACACATCCAAAGGATTGTATTAAAACTGTGAAGAAACCTACAGGAAAGAAGTTAAAAGGTAGTGTTGATGTCAATTTCAAAAGAAAAAGAGCTAGTCGGTTAATTTCTCGAAGTCTTCGAAATAAAACAAACCCCCATGCAAACCCAATCAGCATGATTGAAGTGAACGAAATATCAGACTCAGAAATTGACAAATTCCTTGCTAAAGAAGACCCTGTGTCATTCGGGCTATACCCTGACCGACCCTATAACTATCATGTCAATAATTTGCCTCCTTGTTTGAAAGATAACCCAGAGTTCCCTGGTATCCAACTCTGCAATAAATATGCTATTCATATGGATGGTTCTCCGATCCGTAATCTTGTTTGTTCTAATGAAAACACCTCACAGTCACAATGTGATGTATGCCTATCATGGATCGATAGATACTATACCGATGTCCCGTTTCTACAGTTACGAGTTAGGTCTTTAAGAGACCAAGTTGATATGTTAACAAACAAAAACAACAGACTTGAATCCATCATCCAAGGGAAGGAGAAGCATTTCAAAACTACAGGTCATGTGATTTTCAAAAACGTAGAGGCAGCTACAGTTATCGTTAACTCCAAAGTTTCTTGATACGATTTGGTTTTATGATTAGAGGTATGATTTTGTTAGCATGATTATTGTCATTCTTGAGTTAAGATATTCTGTTTGATTGAATAAACTATTTTTATTATTAAGATTAGCCTATTTTATTTATTCAATAAACTGAGATTGCATTTGCTATTATAACTAGCTACAAAATCGCAAGATTATGTATCCAGTTAAGAAAATCAGAATTGTTTAATTTGATGACAGAAAAAATATCTGAGATCTTCCTATTTTCTTTTGTTTTCAGGATAATTAAGGAGCCCATGATTTGAAAGATGATATGAGGCACTTTTGAGATCTCCCAGCCATATCTATTATCTATTTTGAATAAACGGAATTAGACTGTTGGTAGTTTTTTGATATCTAGTGAAATCAGGGCGGTTGCATCCCCCTTTATTTTTGAAACCAATTTGATCTTATGAACAGGAAACAGTTATGTTTCCTGAAACCTATATAAACATATCATTTTGTAAAAATTGCATCATCTCGGCCCGGGGCAAGAGTATGGGCATTTTATCGAAGACTTGAATGGAACAGGGTGCACGTTATAGCTTTAGATTTTTTGTATGATGTTTTGATTCAAGTTATGTTTATGTTGATTTGATAATAGATGGTGATTGCTTTCGTCATCGTGATTTATTACCAGTTGACATGATTCATTTTTATATGCTGCCCATATCTTATGTTTCAGATACAATATATACACAGTGATCATCTATCCAATTTAAATTAAAAGATTCATCTCTAATTTTTGTTGAATGTTTACATGCAAGTTCTTACAGGAAGATTTATCTCATCGTAATTACTTGTAAATCATTAGATCATTGTAACTATGTCCCTTTTATGTTCTTTTATCAAAACACAATCTCCAGCGCATTGTTTCACTTTTGTTCGGAACAACATTATGATCTGTTGCAGGTTTACTTCCCGGATAAGGTGGATGGATATTCTCTATTGAACAGACATTGGATGCATTAATAGGTTAGTCTATTATTTTATTTCGTTTGCTTTTTTATTTTAGAAGTTTTATATATATGGTATGATTTCCATTATCTATAATTTTCTGTTCGATTAAGTAGTTTAATATTTGATTTCATGAATGTATATATCCAAGAAAACAAACCAAAAATTAAATAGTATTTTCACTTTCTTTATTACTGTTGTTAAAGGAACCAATTTGCATTCGATTTTTACGAGTTTAGATTAAAACTTGTGATTTGTACAGATTGTATATAGAATTATTATACATATTGTACATATATATATATATATTTAAATGTACATATAGATTTAAGTGATTGTTATTTATTAAGTTATTGTATTTCCTTTGGTTAATTTTCGCTTTCTTTAGAACTTAGATCGGCCAATGGAGCCGCTAAACCCGTCGGAGTGAATTAATCCAAACGGACTGGGTTAATTAGACAACCTCGGACCGGATTCACTCTTCCAGTTGATGAGCGGTCAATTTTTCCCGTCAACAAATGGCACTAGAAGGAGGGCATGAAAACTATTAATGGCACGAGGAGGTCGCAAGACTCCTCCCCCACCTACCTACTCACCTATAGTAACTAGAAGTCGTTCAGATGATAACATTGTCCCTCAAACAACAACCACATCAAACGACGATCCACCGATCACCATTGAACCAGTAACTCCAAATCCCCCAAGTGGTGACATACAAGAAATTGTTCGTCAATCCCTTATAAGAACACACAGTGCCTTAGCCCATATCAGACAACCAGGTTGGCCTTTGAACAAACCATTAGACTTCTCTGACATAACAGAACAACTTGGAGGCACTGATCTTACCTTAAATCCTATGGATCCATATCACACCCTCACTCCTACAACAGGAGGATCTAGTATTCCACCATCACCATCCATATCATCTCCTCCTTCTTCTGGAGAAGAATCCTCAAACGAAGGCAGTTCCTCATCTCAGCCTTCAACACCACCCATGCCTATGGCCAATCCGAACAACCCCACCAGACCCTAGCTCGACCAATATGCAGTGGCCATACTTGGGCCCCGACATCCTTTACCTAAACATCTAGAGAAATGGCTCCCTAAATTTGATCCAAACTCTAAGCAGATTGCTAAAGATCATATCAAAAAATTTATGCTAGCCATTAGGCTTCGTAGTGTCAAACACAAAGACGTAGTATGTAGGATTTTTCCCTACACCTTTGAAGGAAATGCCTCTACCTGGTACTTTTCCCAACAACCCCACACCATCGTGTCATGGGATAAATTTGAGTCCTGTTTCCTTGAGAAATTCGGAGATGACAAATCTCCTGAAGTTCTGGTCATGGAAATATCTAGTTTGAAGATGAACCCTAAATAAAAGATAAAATACTTTAACCAAAGGTTCCTGACGTTAAAGAATTGAATCCCCACTGACTCAATGCCTGCTGAAAATCTTATCGTCGCATACTACATGAAATCCTTACACCAAAACATAGCCATTTGGGTAAAGAGGTCCAAGAAAGCCACATTGTTAGAAGCCTTCAAAGAGGCGAGTCAAATCAAGAAAGATATTCTCAGCTTAAAAGACAATACCTGTAACGAGATAGAGACTAGTTCATCCTCCAAGAAGAAAATCAAAATCCTTCCTAGACCTTCCCAAAACAAAACTCAATCAGATAGTTCAGATCTAGAAAACTTACAGAAGATCGTTCTGTCTAATCAAGTTATAGATTTAAAAAGGTTGGTTGAAGAAGCTTCTTCCAGCAAAGGGCCCTACAAACCTCCTTTTAGAAAGTCTTTTCCCACGAACTGACCCAACACAAACTTTGAAGGCCTAAACCTAGAGAGCTTACAATTTGATATTCAAATGATTCTAAAAGCACATGACAACTTGATTCCTCCTGAGATTCCTGAAGAAGTAGTTGAACAAGAGATAGTAGAAGAATATGAATCCTCTCCAAACATTTTCAGACATTTTTCAGATAGCATTTTTCAAGCTAATTTTGAAACAGTGCATCCTTACAATACCAGGAGCAAGACAACAAATAAGTCTTCTTCTGAAATTGTAACTAATGTACCTCCGAAACAGTCTAAATCAATTGAGACTAAACATAATTCAACAAGCCCAAGTTTAAATTATGATTTGATTGAGGATTTAAAAAAACTTAGGGCTAACATTTATGTTTACGAATTATTAAAATTCCCTTTTCTTCTGCAAAAGATGCTGCAGAATATTACAGAAAACAACAAAAATGGAAATCCAAATAGCAACAAGGTCACTAAAAACATCCCCAAAACTCCTCAAAAGGCCTCCGCCAAAATGACATCCGAGCCTCATGATAAAAGAGGTCTTCCTGTAAAAAGTGTAACAAATGTAGATAAACTAGTTTTAGGGGCTGCGATTAAAAAATAGCAAACTTCTACTTTTAATACTCGCAGAAATGTCCCTCACTTCTTGTCGACTTTTGAAATTTTCAATAGGAATATACATAACTGTATGGTATATTGAGGTGCATCATCTAACGTAATGCCTTGGTCTGTCTGTAAAAAAATTAACGTTGAAGTTCAACCATCTAGCTTGAAAATTATCCAGCTTGATCGAACTAGTGTCAAAGTGATAGGCGAATTAAAAAATGTGCTGATCAGATTATCCTCTAATCCCAAAGTCCATCAAGTGATTGATATCATTGTTGTAGATATTCAAGAAGTATATGGTTTGTTTTTAAGTAGAGATTGGTTAGAACAATTTCATGGCTATTTTGCAACGGATTGGTCTCACTTGTGGCTGCCAGAGAATGGAAAGCCCAACAGAATCAAGGTAAATCATGAACGCTATCTTAAGTTCACAGTAACTGATTTAAATGATCCCAATGAACCATTCACTACTTCTGCCAATTCGCCTGAAATACAGGGGATGGACACTTTTTTCAGCAATTTCATGGCCGAAACTTCTACCATCACTGACCCAGAAAAACAATCTGAAATTATGACATGCACACAGTCAACAACCTTCTCTCAGTGGTCACATGCACTTGACGAAAATCAAATATGGTCTCTTTACTTCGATGGGTCAAAATCTAAGGAAGGATCTGGTGCAGGGTGCGTGCTCATCAATCCAGCAGGTAACAAGACTTTGATTGCTTGTTGGTTAGAGTTCGAATGAACAAACAATACGGCTGAATATGAGGCACTCCTGTAAGGCCTCAGGAAAGCACTAGATTTGAACATTCAAAATTTGACTGTCTTTGGTGATTCAGAAATCGTGGTTAGACAGGTAAAAAATTCTATCCATTGTTTATCTCCGCACCTTAAAAGCTATAATACTGAGGTATGGAATTTGATGAACAAGTTTTCTTCTTTTAACATAAATTCTATTCCTAGATTAAATAAGTCTGAGGCTGATTTGTTAGCTAACGTCACCTCAAAACTTTTTCCTGCAGAAGGCCTATCTCCGAATGAATTTTCTATTGAATTGTTGTTCAGACCGTCTGTCCCAGACAACATCACGAATTGGAGAGTCTTCGATGACGATCAACAGATCATCAGTTTTCTGCATATGGAAGAAACTTTCCAGGGCACAGTGATCGATGAAGGTACCCATGACGAAAATCTTTGCGACTTTACAGTAATACCAGATCCGAGATCCCTGGAATCTGCATCAGACATGGTAAACTCTATCCCGAAATCTGTGGTTAGATTAGAAAAATTTTATGATCTTCACGACAAGTTCAGAAAATCAGTGAATTGTAAAACGAATAGTTCTTACTTGACACATGAAAAAGTAAATTTGGGAACTAAAGACAACCCATAGTGCATCAATTTGGGGTTGGGATGTTTTGAGCAAGAAAAGGTAGCATTTATTAAGCTATTTAAGGAATTCAAAGACGTCTTTGCCTGGACATACGATGACCTTAAGACTTTCGATCCCAACATCATACAACACATTATTCCCATAAAACCCCAGACCCAACCTTTTCAACAAAAGCTAAGAAAGATGCACCCAAAACTCGAACCAACAGTCAAGAAAGAATTAAACAAACTCCTGAATGCTAAAATAATCTTCCCAGTAAGGCATACATAGTGGGTCTCCAATCTTGTCCCTGTGAGGAAAAAGAGTGGTGAAATTCGACTATGTGTCGATTTCCAAAATCTTAACCGAACGTCTGATAAAGACAACTACCTTGTCCCTCCCATGGAGCAGATCCTTCAACAAGTATCTGGTTCTAAAATATTATCCTTGTTGGATGGTTTTTCAGGGTATAACCAAGTCCTTATTTCTCCCCCAAACCAGCTCAAAACTACTTTTTGTACCCCATGGGGCACCTACGCTTATAGAAAGATGCCCTTTGGGCTCATGAACTTCGGTGCCACTTTTCAGAGAGCGATGGATATCGCTTTTCATGGCTTAATCAGTCAATCTATAGTAGTTTACCTAGATAACGTTACTATCTTCTCAAAAAATAAAGGAGATCATCTAGCTCATTTAAGATCTGTTCTATAGCAATGTCGTAAGTACGACATTTCTTTAAATCCTAAAAAATTTGTCTTTGCAGTAGAACAAGGTAAGCTCCTCGGATTCATTGTATCAAATGAATGGATGATTATCGACCCTGAAAGGACCCAAGTCATTTCGAAACTGCCCCCTCCCTCGTCAAAAAAGTCTATGCAATCTTTCTTAGGACAGATAAACTTTGTTAGAATATTCGTCCCTAGCTTTTCAGAAATGGTGAGACCATTACAAAACTTAATAAAAAAGGATGTATAGTACCATTGGGGACCTTTAGAAAGTCAGGCTTTTGATTCAATTAAAAAGGCCATAATATATGCTCCTTCTCTAATGAGCCTTGATTTTTTGCAAGACTTCGCCCTCTACATGTTTGCCTCTGACCGATCTTATGTTGTTGTCCTAACTCAAAAGAACGTTGAAAACAACGAAGTCCCATTTGCCTTTATGAGCTCAGCCTTCAAGGGAGCAGAACTTAATTACTCAGCAGTAGATCAACAAGCTTATGCTTTTTTTAAAGCAGTAAAACACTTTCAATCTTATCTGTTGAAATCTAGGACGAAAATCATTGTCCCTTACCCGACTATCAGAAATTTGTTAGTACAGAAAGAACTAGGAGAAAAAAGGGCAAACTGGGTCACATCCTTATAAGAATATGACATAGAAATCACCCCAGCACAAATTTTTAGAGGCCAAGGTTTATGCAAGCTGGTTGTCGATTCAGCTATAGGACAACAAAATGAAACTAATATGTTAATTCCAGATCAACACGATCAAAATCAAATATGTTGTGCACAAAACCTTACTAGTCCCTGGTACGACGACATTAAATTTTGTCTTATACACGGATCATCTCCGCGTCACCTTGACCCCCAAAAAAGGAGAGCACTCAGATTAAAATCTGCTTCTTTTCAGCTGATGAACGGTATTTTGTTTCGCCAAAATTTCAATGGAATACTTATGTGATGTCTTGATAAAGATGAAGCAGAAAAAGTCTTATTGGAGTTACATGCAGGGGAAGCTGGTGGGCATTTTGGTGGAGACACCACCACCCAAAAAGTATTAAGAGCAGGTTATTATTGGCCTACCCTTTTTAAAGATGCTCATGCCTTATGCCGCAAGTGTGTAATTTGTCAAAAGGCATCTGGACGAATACAAAAACCAGCATTCCCACTGCAACCAGTTTCGGTAGACTCCCCTTTTCAGCAGTGGGGCCTGGATATTATAGGACCAATCAATATGGCATCCTCGTAGCAGCATAAATACATTATAATAGCCACAGATTATTTCACCAGGTGGTCCGAGTCTGCCCCATTAAAAGTTGTAAATACCAGCCAGGTAATGTCCTTCCTGAATTCAAATATTATCACTCGTTTCGGTATCCCTGAATGCCTGGTATTTGACAATGCTTCCTATTTTTCATATCTTGAAATGAGCGATTTCACTCTGGAAAAAAGGAATAAAATTAAAGTACTTTACCAGTTATTACCCCCGAGGAAATGGTTTAGCGGAATCAACTAATAAAAACCTGATCAAAATTATCAACAGAACGGTCTCCGAAAACCATAAAAACTGGCATAACGCACTGTTGAACGCAATCTGGGCTGACAGAGTAAATCCTAAAAATGTTGTGGGTAATTCACCTTTCTTTCTCGTTTACGGCAGGGAAGTGATTCTTCCACCGCATGTCCTCCTTCCATCTCTGCAGTTATTGCAGAAGGTACAGGAAGAAGATTGTTCCCCCTTGGATATTCGAATTAACGCTTTGTTAAAGTTAGAGGAAGTAAGGGCTCAAGAAAAACGAAAATTGGATCAACATCAACTCATTGTTAAAAACTGGTTTGATTCCAATTCTGTCTCTGACAGAAATTTTGAGGTAGGCGACCTTGTCCTTAAGTGGGACAAACCTCATGAGGGAAAAGGAGAGCATACTAATTTTCAAAACCTGTGGTTGGGACCATTTTTAATTGCTGAGAAACTGGGTCCCAGTTATTTTCGCCTGCAAAATTTAGAGGGACATCCAGACACCTTCTCGGTGAATGACCAAGCTCTCAAAAAGTACTTCACCTGATGAAACTCCCATACACCCTTTGTAAACACTTTCTGTTTTGTTTTACTTGTTGTTTGTTTTTCTTTTCTGGTTTGTTTTGGTTCTCATTTATGCTTATCGGTCTTTCTTTTGAAACACACATGCCTACACCACGGGCTAGCTTAGACGAAGAAAACAGAAAAACTTCCCTTCGAAAATGACTGTTGAAAGTTGTCAAAACATCAATTGTTGTATTTCTCTAAAATTGTAGCCTTGTTAAAGATGACTTTTTGTTTGAAAATTGTTTTCTTGGTTTCAATTTGCAATTGAAAGTATTCACGACCATCTATAAATATCCTTTTTACATTGTCCCTGTTCTTTAAGAGAACAACTCAACGATGTCTCCCTGTTCTTGAAAGTTGGTTTTATTAATAAACTATTTCTAGATCTTGATGAAGGACAACTCGAAAAATTTTCAAGGTCTGTGACATATCAAGATGTGTTAAAAAACTGGAATTTTCAGCGCTCTATTGAATATCTTTAAAAACTATAATATAAACTTTCAGAGAGCTGTGGGAAGTGCTTGTAAACCCCGGGACACTGAACAGGTCTACTGGCAGCTGGTAAATGCATGCATGACGCCAAGATAACTTCGTCGGGGTACTGAACAGGCCCGTTGGCAGTGAAGCAATGTCAGGTAAAAGAAAATTCTCAAATATGGATTATGTTTTGGCCTTAAACATCCTTTGTTCTGATCTGAAATTTCTTGACAGGATACAGATATCAGAGTGGGTTAATTGAAATCCCTATCGAGGCTATGGACGCCTGTTGGCAGCAGCGTCCCTATAAACAGTATTGAAGATTTTAACTTAACATCGTGGCTCTCTTTTCCCAAGATTGTCACCAGTTTTTGTTTCTTCAAAAATAAAAGTTGTTTGAAACTGGACTGCGTTATGATTATTTGAGATGTTCAAACAGCTTTTCGGTTGTTTTCGATTCGAATTTTTTCAGATTATTCTAACCTGAACTCGTTCGTGTGACAGAGATAACTGCTTCTCCCAGCATGTCGCCATTGTTGACAACAATTATATAATTATTATTTTTATAAGCTGCCTACATAGGGTCTATGAAATTTTATTACTCTTCATGAGCATTTCCCTAAACGACAGTTGTAAATCGTCACATTTTACCTATCATCTATTCATGCTTCATTTTCATGACTGAAAGCATGAAAACTTGCAACTATCGTTACTATTTTGTTTTAAAATTTCATTGAAAGCAAATCGTTTATTTAATATGGAGTTCGATTCTTTGCCAGGAAGGTATAACCCTGTTGTGTTTTTCACTCTGTCAACTCATAAGCATGACCAAGAGATTAATAGTCTTGACAAACAAAAGACCCCACCATTTGATATTGTTTGTATTGATTTTGGTTTGATCTTTGATCACATTTCTTTCAAAAAACTTTTTATTATTCATTTACCCAACTTTGTAATCAAAATATGATGCGCGCACTTATGTTTTCTGAGTACTTTGGACCTAGCATGTACTCAATACCAAGGTGGCATACGATGTACAGGATTTCCATAACTCCTTAGCATGGTCTCGGGTTTCACAAAACTCTTCACACACGTTTTGATTAAATACCTTGCCCATCGTTTGAATCATCACAACATGTATTGATAAAGCTCGGGGCTATGGCTCTGTTTCGTTTTTGCAAACCCTACCTGTTTTTTGTGTGATAATTACTTGTTTTTTCAGTATGGCTCTGGTGGTAAGGGTTGAATTGAACGACATCCAAACCCTGCTCTCATATGATAATGCTAGGGAAGATTTGGAAAGGAATGGTTGGCATATTTTCATCAAAAAGTTTCAGGGTTTTAATCTTCAGGTCGCCTAAGAGTTTGCCTTAACCTTTGATGGTTGTAGGGAAAAAATCGGTGATGTGCAATTGGAAGTAACCGAAGAGTTCCTAAGTCAAGCCACATAATTGCCAGTGGTTGGTCAGAAATGGTTCAAAAATGCGAAAGTGGAGGAAGTCCCTTGGACTTTACTGTTTACCTCACAAAAATTAACCAGGTGTGATAGAGGTATGCCAATTTCATTCTTGAAAACTAGATGGCATGATTTACTTGTTGTAGTGAATCAATTCATCACATGTGAGGGACGATTCAAACTTGGTTTCCTATATCATTTATGCTTGCTTATGAGTTTTATTGGTTTTTTGTTGAATATGCCTTATTACCTACTCAGAAGTCTGTATAAAATGGGGAAAAGATTTAGGAAACAGAGGTCAGATTCAAGTCTTTTCCATCATGGCCTGATTAAAATCATCCTCATGCATCAGTTAGAGTCACAAAATGACTGTTGGGATTCGTTCATTATGCGAAATGGTTTTGGTAACCCTCAGTT
>SNQJ01S0042242.1:64223-98284 GCA_010110895.2 Picea sitchensis | reverse complement strand
AATCCCTTTGCTCATGTTCTCAGGTTGAAGGTATTTTAGTTGTAGCCAATGTGTACTCGACCGCCTTTGAACCTGTATGTGCAAAATGCAACTCCGCTACTTCTGCCTCCGCTTTGGTAAGTGATGATATGATTGATTATCTACGATGCGGTGAAAAATGTCCATATATATATGGACATTGCATCAATGTTGTTATCCAAACCGTGGGAAACACAACCATTCATTGTACGATTATGCAACCTCTATTACAAAATGTGCTTCCTAAGTTGGCTGAGTTGTCATATGAAACGTATCTACAGAAAAAGGCAAGCAATGTCTACATGCTACGGGAGCTTCAAATACATAGCAAATTCACCTTAAATGAGGACAATGCAATTTTTCATATCGGATGAATAAGGGGAGAAAAAAATATATCAAACGTTGGCAGGAAACGAAAATACTGCATGTGTCTTTGTAATATTTGTTCAACATCTAGATGAATGTTCGTTGGACTTGGCTAGTTGGGATTGCACGCGCATAAGATTAACATGGTAGAAATCCCCATATATCCCATGTCCCTGATTATTTTCTATTGGGAACATATACCAGATGCAAGAGAAAACGAATGTGTCGAGGCCTTTTCTTTGTATATCAAATTGATTGGTGCAAAGGTCGATGGGTTCTTCTCTATGGAACCTTCTAGGAACTTGCTTGCAGCCTGTTTGAAATACGACTGGTTCTTGGTTATGTGCTTTATATGCCAATTTGTATACCAAAAAACTCTAATTGTTCTTTGGAGGACACAGAACAATATAATTGAATTTTTTAGCCAGCTAGCTCACAGATCCGCCTGATAATTTCTATGGCACTATGACACAAATGTACTATGTGACTTGCTTTAGCAGATTTCCTTGATCGATGAACTTGGTCAAATTATCATTCTGAAATAATTTGAAATCAACGAATATATAGTGTGTGAAGTGCAACTATCCTATCATATCAACAAGAGGCTCTTAACATTCAAATTGGTCGTTGTTTTGGCATTTCTTCTTATTCGATGAACTTGGTAAAATTAATATCCCAGAATAATTTGAAATCAACGAATATATACTGTGTGAAGTGCAATTGTTCTATCAAATGAACAAGAGGCCCTTAAAATTCAAATTGGTCCTTGTTATGCTTGCGGTGATAGAATTTTTAAAAAACTTTCTTTTGCTTCCTTCATTTTTAAAAAAATAAGCAATTTAACATCCTTTAATAATTTAATGTAATTCAGTTGTATAATATCAATAGTTAATATTAATAATTTAGTATTTGGAAATAATGTTCTTAGATAAAGTTAGATAGGATGACCATCCCTAAAGAATTGCAATCTTGAACCCGCTAGTCGTGGAGTCCATAAGTCCGCCTGTCAATTTGTATATCGTGGAAGTCTGGGTGGTATTTGCAGGACACGAAACAAAAGACGCTCAATTTTCAGCCCGCCAAGCTGAGAACCCACGATCCGAAAAGTGCCTAAGTATGGAATGAGGGATCCGCATATGTTTTATAAAATCTCTTGTCCATATTTTATAAAAATACATGTTTACTATGTATTGCTTGTTTGTCGGAAAATTTTTATATCAGTCACCTGAATAGATTGTACAAACTTTCTCGTCTAATTAAATTCTACAATATCAATATTTAATATTAATAATTTAGTATTGAAAATAATGTTTTTAGATATGTTAGATAGTTGATAGGGATTACCATCTGTAAACAATGGAAAAGTTGAACCCGCCAGCCCTCAAGTCCATTTGTCAATCTGTATATCGCGAAACTCTGAGTGCTATTTGGAGGACACAAAATAATGAAAGTGCAATGTTGAGCCAGCCGGCCTGCAGGTTCGCTTGTTAATTTGTATATCGCGGAATTGTGGGTGGTATTTGTAGAGCACGGAACAATAGAGGCCCAATTTTCAGCCCGCTGGCACCAAATAAAAAAAATGGCTATATATGGAATTAATACGGGATCGCTGATGGACAATAAAAGTGAAATGTTCAGCCAACCAACCTGCAAGTCCGCCTGTCAATTAAATATCGCAGAAGTCTGGGTGCTATTTGTAGGACACAGAACAATAGAACCTCAATTTTCAGCCCGCCAGGCCGCGAACTCGCGATCCAAAATGTGCCTTAGTATGGAATGAGGAATCCTGATATGCTCTATAAAATCTCATGTCCATACTTTATAAAAGTACATGTTTACTATGTATTGCACATTTTTCGGAATACTTTTATATCACTCGCCCGACTAGATTGTACAAAATTTCTCGTCTAGTTAAATTCTACAATATCAATATTTAACGGTAATAATTTACCTCGATTCCATCTGTCAATCTGTATATCACGGAAGTCCAAGTGCTATTTGGAGCACACGGAACAAAAAAAGTGCAATGTTGAGCCAACCAGCCCCCATGTATGCTTGTCAATTTGTATATCACGAAATTGTGGGTCCTATTTGTGGAGTGCAGAACAATAGAGGCCCAATTTTCAGCTCGCCAGTCCACCAACCCTCGATCCAAAAAAATGGTTGTATATGGAATTAATATGGAATTGCTACAGGACAATAAAAGTGCAATGTTGAGCCAACCATCCCGCAAGTCCGCCTGTCAATTTGTATATCACAGAAGTTTGGGTGCTATTTGTAGGACACTGAACAATAGAGGCTCAATTTTCAGCCTGCCAGGTCGAGAACCCACGATCCAAAAAGTGCCAAAGTATGGAATGAGGGATCCGCATATGCTCTATAAAATCTCATGTCCATACTTTATAAAAGTACATGTTTACTATGTACTGCTTGTTTGTCGGAAAACTTTTGTAGAAGTCGCCCCACTAGAATGGACAAACTTTGTCGTCTAATTCAATTCTACAATATCAATATGTAATATTAATAATTCATTATTGAAAATAATGTTTTTAGATATGTTAGATAGTTGATAGGGATTACCATCTGTAAACAATGGAAAATTTGAACCCGCCACCCCTCGAGTCCATCTGTCAATCTGCATATCACGGAACTTCGAGTGGTATTTGGAGGACACAGAACAATGAAAGTGTAATGTTTAGCGAGCCAGCCTGAGAGCCCCCGATCAAAAAAAGTTGCTAAATATGGAATTAATACGGGATCGATACGGGACAATAAAAATTAAATGTTCAGCCAAGCAGCCTGCAAGTCCTCCTGTCAATTTGTATATCGCCTAAGTCTGGGTGCTATTTGTAGGACACGAAACAATAGAGACTTAATTTTCATCCCGCCATCCCACGAACCCGCGATCCAAAAAGTGCCTAAGTATGGAATGAGGGATCCGCATATGCTCTATAAAATCTCATGTCCATACTTTATATAGAGACTCATGTCCGCAAGTCCGTCTGTCAATTTGCATATTGTGGAATTCTAGGTGCTATTTGTAGGACACAGAACAATAGAGACTCAATTTTCATCCTGCCAAGCTGCGAACCCACGATCCAAAAAGTGCCTAACTATGGAATGAGCGATCCACATATGATCTATAAAATCTCATGTCCATACTTTATAAATGTACATGTTTACTATGTATTGCTCGTTTGTCAGAATACTTTTATATCACTCGGTCGACCAGATTGTACAAACTTTATTGTCTAATTAAATTCTGCAATATCAATATTTAACAGTGACAATTTACCACAGGTCCACTGGTGAATTTGTATATCGCGAAATTGTGGGTGCTATTTGTAGAGCACGGAACAATAGAGGTCCAATTTTTTGCCTACTAGCCCGAGATCCCCCGATCCAAAAAAGTGGCTAAATATGGAATTAATAGGGAATCACTACGGGACAATAAAAGTGCAATGTTCAACCAACCAACCCGCAAGTCCTCCTGTCAATTTGTATATCGCGGAAGTGTGGGTGCTATTTGTAGGAAACAAAACAATAGAGGCTCAATTTTCAACCCTCGAGGCCGAGAACCCACAATCGAAAAAGTGCCTAAGTATGGAATGAGGGATCCACATATGCTCTATAAAATCTCATGTCCATACTTTATAAAAGTACATGTTTACTATGTATTGCTCATTTGTCGGAAATTTTTTAAATAACTCACTCGACCAGATTGTACAAACTTTCTCGTCTAATAAAATTCTGCAATATCAATATGTAATATTAATACTTTAGAATTGAAAATAATGTTTTTAGATTTGTTAGATAGTTGATAGTGATTGCCATCCGTAAACAATGACAATCTTGAACCTGCCATTCCTCGAGTCCATCTGTCAATGTGTATATCGCAGAACTCCAAGTGTTATTTGGAGGACACAGAACAATGAAAGTTCAATGTTTAGACAACTAGCCCGCAGGTCCGCTTGTCAATTTACAAATTCCGTGACACAAAAATTGACGACTGATATTTGTCACTGAGATGCAATATGACCATTAGACCTTCACGTTTCCTGGGTATATCTTCTACCATTTTTCTTTTGTAACCTGCCCGCCTGCTTTCCATACTTTGGTATTTCTTGGAATCAGTTTTGGCATCACCGTTGCCTTCGTACTTGTTTCCAAATATGCAATAATTAAGCTTTAATGCTAGTAGTCATCCTACAGGAAATGTTAAGATTGTCATTAATTTATGGAAATCTGGAGAAGATTTGTCATTACAATGAACTAAACTAAGATTTGTGCACAAACTATTCATTTCAAAGGCCATGCAATCATTTTTATTGTGCGTCGGCGGGTTGGTGCTTTTAAGAAATTTCTAATTCTTCATCTCTCTTCACCGTCACCACCACCTTCATACTTTTTTCTAATTGTGCAATTAGTGACCTGTGATGGTGACCACTCATTCCGCATGAACCCTGGAGATTGTCATTGATCAATGAAAGGCTCGAGGAGATATTCCATTGATACGCATTAAACCATAATTTGCGGACAGTTATATTATCCCTCCTCGATTTTCATTTCAAACATCGTCTTGAGCAAATAGAAATTCTTAATAACTTGTGGAAAAAGTTGTCTCGAGACATAGTAAACACAGTGGGGCATAATGTCCAGAGATTGCACTATTCCAGGGCACATTCTTACTATTCATCTCCCTTCGCACAAGAGAAAAAAAGGAGATCGTCCCTTGGTACACCGAGAGATATATTTCAAGCCACAAAATTCCAACGCAACCCTGGCTGCTCAGAGACCCTACCCAGTTGCATTCATGGATGTCACAGAAGTTGATGCCATGAATTCCGAGCCGAAAGAAGATGATCTGATGGACGATGATACAACAATGGATGATGGCAATGCATAGAATATTCCCACTCCTGCACCCTGTTATCCCCACTTTTTTGGGATAACTAGGAGATCATGTCTTGAGGCCCATAAGTCCTAGACATGGAGTAATGAGAGCAAGATTGACCTGAGCATGGCCCTGGAGGGCCCACCTTTTCTTCTTCCATCATATTTATCTTGTTAGTAGCAGCAACATCCATCACCATCGGCTTCGTCCTGTATAAAAAAGGGTTCTTGCTCCATGAGGTAATTAGTCTAGGTATCATGGTATGTTCCACTTTTGATCATTAAAACCTTTAAATATATGCATCTGATTCATTTTATTTCTAACGACTGCTTGGATCTTACATTTGCCCAATTGATCATTTTTGGGGGGATTGATAGGGTGCCCTAGCAAGCCTGTGTCTGTAGGTTTTGGTTTTCCACTGGGGGGACTTCTGAAAAGCCATTGTTTGATCCCATCATAACACCATTGTTCCATCTTATTTCCCGCTCACTTATCCCATTCCCATTGTCCGAACATTGGGTTGACCTATTTTCAGGACTGCACCTTATCTCGTGGGAAGAAGGGGCTAAAGGCACAGATGGTAAAAGCAAGATGGTAAAAGATAAAAGACTAAGAATAAAACCTCGAGATGCTTTTCCCAGGGATCCACGAGAAAGCAATAAAAGGCTTCTCAACAAGAAACAAGAGGGACCCAAAAAAAAATAATAAAACAAGACCTAGTCAGAGGATAGGGGGTTTCATCACAAGCCAACCTATTAGGTCCATGGGTACCTAGTAGTATGAAATTTCCACCAGTTGGTTACCACGCTAGGGAAATGAATCTTGGTTGCATGTAAAAAGGAAAGGGGGTCTCATCACGAGCCAACCTTCTCATTTCTGTGAAAGTACTTGTGGGTAACACTGTCATCTCTGGTCACCATGCCAAGGTAGTGTCCCCTGAATGAAAAAAGAAAAAAAGAATAAAAGAATAAAAAAGAATAAAGGAAAGAATGGGCTTGGAAAGACTGCATCCATGACAGATACATCTCACCTTCTACAAAGGCAGCCATAGGTAACACTTTTTCATCCTTGGCCCTCATTGCACCCACATGCTTGGACATCCCCGACCACACCACCCACTTACATGGTTTGTATGAGGTATCTTCTAGGAACTTTCCTTTTCCAGTGGATACTATCCCAANGATCCCTGTGACTAATGAGCCCATGGAGGGCATATATTTTAATGTACAGGACCATGCTCGATGGATAGGTACCATTTGGACCGGTACACATGGGGAGATGATCAGTTCGGACCTCCATGGGGCTGAAGAGCCCACCATATGGATGTTGAGACCCCATCAGGGGGTAGAGACATGGAAAATGTTGATCAGGGGCTTTTCACTGGAGAAGAAGAGGACGTTCCACCAGAGGCATCCCGACACAGCTTGACCTAAGGGGGTTGACCCCTTTTTAGTGAAACGTTGGCCTTGGAAGGCCTGAGACGTCACCCTTGATGACCATGATGTCATCCAACCTATTGGACGTCTTGGGAGGCAGACTGGGAAGCAGTGGCACATGTGGTAGGTTGGAGAAGCCCAAGGAGGGCTAATGTTTTGCTCCAGGATGCTTCATTTTCCCTAAAAGGGGATAACGCCTCCCTCAGAGGGAATTTTTATCTCTTTTCACCTTGATTAGGTTTTAGATTTAACTTTTTAATGTAAAACAATATGATTTTGGTATTTTGGCCCTGTCATCCTTTTACATGACCTAAAATGTAAAATTAGGTGATGGAATGGTATAAATGAAGGATTTTCACTTTCATTTTTTCAGGATCTTTCACTCACTCATTGGTGAGGACTAAAATTTGCACCCTCTCTTAGGTTATTGGCTTATTTAGTGATGTCCACTTGTTGAAGGAAGATTATTTTGGCATGTTTTGGCTTCTCTCTTGAAGGAAGGTGTTACAACTAGGGTTTGCATTATATTTCTTGGTGAATTGTAAGTATTTTTTTGCAAAACTTCTTGAATGAAAGGTTGTAGTTTAATTTCTTGCATGTATTTATGATTTTTCTGAACAAAACCCTAGGGGACAAGCACACAAGTAGGTCAGTGTCTTATGTCCCCATTGAGAGATACTTTTAGCCATTGTTGAAGGAAGAAAGAGCCTAGCCGTAGATACACTCCTATTTCTTCTTCCCTTTTGCTAGCCATACCTTTACAAACCGAGAAGAAGGAAACATCTTGAAGCCTAGGGTTTCTACACTTTAGGGCCAATTTTTCTAGGGTTTTCTAGTGGAGCCTTGCTGCTGCAACAATTTGTCTTATCAAACCCTCTTGTCTCATTTTATCTTTTATGCTAGTCATTTTTCCATCCAAGAAAGGAGGATAGATCACAAGGCCTTTCCATAACAACACCAGAGTGAGCCTCTCTCCCCTAGGGTTTTGATTATGAGGCCTTGCCATAGCAACACCTCAAAACTCTTCCCTCTAGTTCTTGGTCGTTGTTACCTTGACTCCTTCAACCCTTGTGTCCTTCACTTTTGACTCCTTTAAACCCTAAGGCACTGATCTAGAGTCTTCCAACGTTGAAGTGAAACTTTATTACAACACTCTCAAAACCTTTGAATTGAAACCCTAACTACTAACCCTAGCCTAAGAGCTAACCCTACTAACCCTAATTGCTTCTGTCATCTGATGCTATTACATCATTAGTGCAACATCGTTTTGTTTATGAGCAACTGGATAATGATTAAAGGAATTAATTAAATGAGGTGTTGATTTATCGTATTGAATGCCATGTTATTCCAACATTTGTTGAAGAAGTGATATTACATGCATTGCTATATTGATAAACATTGACTTTGTCAATATTTATTGCCATAATAATTCATATATTTTTATCAGATAGTTGTATGAAATACTAACCCATTGAAATAGCTTGCACATATCAGTTTGTTGTTGCTTTGTTCCAGGAAGGTACATTTCTTTGGGGTTTTACTTCATTATTGGTTGTTTAGCTGAGAATATCTGATTGGTGGTGACTTGTGAGGGGGGAACTTATCCTTGACTTATTATCCTCTTGCCTGCTCAAAACCCCAGGTCACCGGGGACGTCTCCCCTGGGCCTAAACTCCCTAAAGAGAAAGAACCTTCCCATTGTGGTGACATTGGGTGGGATTGGTTCCTATTACGCCAGTTTGGATTCCTATCTCATAGCCTTTTATCATTGCTACAAACTGTGCGATAACATTTTGGTGCCACTATCGCGGAACACTGAGTCAATTCTCCTCAAGACGACACTTTTCGGTAAGCTTTTCCTCGGAAGCCTTATCTTACAAGCTTACCTGACGACTCCACTTAGGGTGTTTTCCCTTATCCTTTGATAGTTTTAGGCAAATTATCTGGCGACTCCACTGAACGTTTATAGGGTGCCACCTTACTCTTAATTTTGTGATATTTCCAAGTTATGGGATCATGGCACACTGGGAACAAATATATCCAACTATTGATTTCAAAATTTTTCAAGGATACCCAAATTACTTTGATGCAAAATGGCTGAACAACTCTCCAAGATTTTTGGGCCTCCCAACTCCTCACATTGTAAATTGTTTGGACCATATGAGCAAGACAAAATTGGGAGGAGAGGATGCTATTATAAAATTGTTCTTACTCACCCTGCCATCCTACTTGCAAAATCATTTTAAGGGTTGTTTCCAGGATAGAGGAATATCATCTTTCGTACACCTCATCAACAGGTTTGTTGATTTTACCAAACCACGTTTCCAAATGTATGAAGATGCCCTTCATAATCTCACAATAGCCTTGGAAGACAGGGGATTCACTATTGAGATTATGGAAGATCTCAGAAATGCATATCATGTTCAACATCAAGAATCCTCTGATGTGAAAGAAGATATTCATGAAGAATGTTGTCAACATCTTGAAGAGGAGTAGGATTTTTCCCATAATTCAATAGAATGCAGTGAAGATATAACTAAATAAGTGAATTATGAAGCACCAATAACTGCTCCTCAATCTGACAAAGCTCTCCAAGATCCTGTCCCTCCTGCACAAGATGAAGAGAATGAGGTAAGTCATTTTCCTTTCTAGTTCTTTGATGATACTTTGTTCTATGACTCAGAGAGTGAAGAGGAAATGGAACCCTTGGACGAGCTTGATCCTCTATATCTCAATGCTGAAGATGTAGAGGCAAATATTCCTCTTGATGAAGTTATCCAAACACTTGAATCTACTGCACAGGAAGGATTAAACAAGGTGAGTTATTTCCCCTTCTATAATTTTAATGATTCTTTATATTATGATGTAGAGAGCAAAGAAGTGTTGGATGTTCTAACCCTTTCATGTTTTGATAAAAATAAGGACTTTGTTGATAACCTTGATGATTTCATACATGTCGGGAAGTGTAAATACGATGTGATTGGATATGATGGGGGTACCATTTACGACATTGAGGGTTATTCCCAAAAGTTTCCTTTTTCATATATCACATGAAGTTACTAATAATTTTGACATTTGGCAACAAGAACTTGACCTTCTTCAGACACCCAAGGATGAATTGATGCTATGCTTTCCTAATGATTTTCGATCATACCTTGAGGAATTTGATGATTTCTCCTCTGAGCATTTGGATTTATTCTATGAAGATGACTATCAACCACCGTTGTGCTGAAGTTTTGACAAGAGTAAGAACGTTGTTTGCCTAAAGAGAGATTCTCATGACATTTTTCTCCAGCCACCTCTTATTACCTTACCTTGCTGTATCATAAAGGTGTACTTGGGAATTATATATTTTGCATTGAGTTTCCCCTAAAGAAAACCCGAGAATCCAAGGGTTGGTTGAAAACTACGGATTTCAGTTTATCATCTCATTTTTTCAACTTTCCCTTGAGAGTTTTCCAGTCATCTTCTAGATCTTTGTCGATCCCTTCCCAGGCTTCAGAGCATGAGGACGTCCTAGGTAGCCAGTTTGTAGACCCTTTGAGCCAGTATTGTGAACCATGAAATTTTCATGATCCCTTCCTATAGTGGATTGAGTGCTTTCCTCAGAAGTTGACATGGCATGACCTTTTCCCTACCACCCGCCTCCATGAGCTAGACCTTACAACTTCCATAGATACAATGCATTTTCTAACTCATGGAATTTTTGTGCTTGATTTATCACTATTTTGGTTTATGATGAAGCACAAAGGCAGGTATCATGGGACGTTGCTAGATTGGCTTCACTGGTTGTTTGACTACACCCAACATTCCATCCAATAGGTAAGTACAGGTAAGAAGTTTTCTTTCACATTCTTACTTATTGATTGATTTATTTTAGTCCATATATATTTGTATGCTCGGGTGGCATTACCACCCCAATTTTGTTAATGATTCTTCTATTGAGATCGAGAAGGTATGCAGTTTGTGTCAGAGATGCTGAGGTTCTCATGCGCTCTTCGGTGAGCACATGTCCCCCAGTTGGAGCCAGATATTATCCCCACTTTTTTGGGATAACTAGGAGATCATGTCTCGAGGCCCATAGGTCCTAGACATGGAGTATCGAGAGAAGGATTGAACTGAGCATGGCCCTGGAGGGCCTGCCTTTTCTTCTTCCATCACATTTATCTTATTAGCAGCAGCAACATCCATCACCATCGGCATGGTCCTGTATCAAAAAGGTTCTTGCTCCATGAGGTAATTAGTCCAGGTATCATGGTACCTGCCACTTTTGATCATTAAAACCTTTAAATATATGCATCTGATTCCTTTTATTTCTAACGACTACTTGGATCTTACATTTTCCCACTTGACCATGTTTGGGGGGATTGACAGGGTGCCCTAGCAAGCCTGTGTCTGTAGGTTTTGGTTTGCCACTGGGGGGACTTCTGAAAATCCATCATCTGCTCCCATAATAACACCACTGTTCCATATTATTTCCCGCTCACTTATCTCATTCCCCTTGTCCGGGCATTGGGTTGAACTATTTTCAAGACTACACCTTATCTCATGGGAAGAAGGGGCTAAAGGCCTAGAAGGTAAAAGAAAGATGGTAAAAGATAAAAGCCTAAGAATAAAACCTCGAGATGCTTCACCCAGGGATCCCCGAGAAAGCAATAAAAGGCTTCTCGGCAAGAAACAAGAGGGACACAAAAAATAATAATAAAACAAGACCTATTCAGACGATAGGGGGTCTTATCACGAGCCAGCCTATTAGGTCCATGGGTACGTAGCAGTATGACATTGTCACCAACTGGTTACCACGCCAAGGTAGTGACTCTTGGTTTCATGGCCAAGGAAAAGGGGGTCTCATCACGAGCCAACCTTATCACTTCTGTGAAAGTACTTGTAGGTAACACTGTCAGCTCTGGTCACCATGCTAAGGCAGTTTCCCTTGATTATCTCTTAAATGAAAAAAACAAAAAAGAATAAAAGAATAAAAAAGAATAAAGGAAAGAATGGGCTTGGAAAGACTGCATCCCTGACAGGTACAACTCACCTTCTACAAAGGCACCCACATGTAACACTTTTGCATCCTTGGCCCTCATTGCACCCACATGCTTGGACATCCTCGACCACACTACCCACTTAAATTGTTTGGATGAGGTCTCCCTCAGAGGGGATTTTTATCTCTTTTCAGCTTGATTAGGGTTTAGATTTAACATTTTAATGTAAAACAATATGATTTTGGCATTTTGTCCTTGTCAACCTTTTACATGAACTAAAATGTAAAATTAGGTCATGGAATGGTATAAATGAAGGATTTTCACCTTCATTTTTTCAAGATATTTCACTCACTCATTAGTGAGGACTGAAATTTGCACCCTCTCTTGGGTTATTGTCTGATTTAGTGATGTGCACTTGTTGAAGGAATGTGTTACAACTAGGGTTTGCATTATATTTCTTAGTGAATTGTAAGTATTTTTCTGCAAAACTTCTTGAATGAATGGTTGTAGTTTAATTTCTTGCATGTATTTATGATTTTGATGTACAAAACCCTAGGGGACAAGAACACAAGTAGGTCCTTGTCTTATGTCCCCATTGAGAGAGATTTTTAGCCATTGTTGAAGGAAAAAAGAGCCTAGTCATAGATACACTCCTATTTCTTCTTCCCTTTTTCTAGCCGTACCTTTACAAGCCGAGAAGAAGGAGACGTATTGAAGCCTAGAGTTTCTACACTTTAGGGCCTATTTTTCTAGGGTTTTCTAGCAGAGCCTTGCTACTACAACAATTTGTCTTATCAAACCCTCTTGTCTCAGTTTATCTTTTATGCTAGCTATTTTTCCATCCAAGAAAGGAGGAGAGAGCATGAGGCCTTGCCATAGCAACATCGGAGTGAGCCTCTCTCCCCTATGGTTTTGATTCTAAGGCCTTACCATAGCAACACCTCAGAACTCTTCCCTCTAGTTCTTGGTCGTTGTTACCTTGACTCCTTCAACCCTTGCGTCCTTCACTTTTGACTCTTTTAAACCCTAAGGCACTGATCTAGAGTCCTCTAGCGTTGAAGTGAAACTTGATTACAACACTCTCAAAACTTTTGAATTGAAACCATAACTACTAAACCTAGCCTAAGAGCTAACCCTACTAACCCTAATTGATGTCATCATCTCATGCTATTACATCATTAGTGCAACATCGTTTTGTTTATGAGAAATCGGATAATGATTAAAGGCATTAATTGAATGAGGTGTTGATTTATCGTATTGAATGCCACATTATTCGAGCATTTGTTGAAGAAGTGATATTACTTGCATTGCTATATTGATAAACATTGACTTCGTCAATATTTATTTCCATAATTGTTCATATATATATTTATCATATAGTCGTATGAAATACTAACCCATTGAAATAGCTTGAACATATTAGTTTGTTGTTTCTTTGTTCCAGGCAGGTACATTTCTTTGGGGTTTTACTTCATTATTGGTTGTTTAGCCGGGAATATCTGATTGGTGGTGACTTGTGAGGGGGGAAACTTATCCTTGACTTATTATCCTCTTGCCTCCTCAAAACCCCAGGTCACCAGGGACGTCTCCCATGGGCCTAATCTCCCTAAAGAGAAAGAACCTTCCCATCGTGGTGACATTGGGTGGGATTGGTTCCTGTTACGCCAGTTTGACTTCCTATCTCATAGCCTTTTATCATTGCTACAAACTATGCGATAACACACCCAAATTGAGACCAACCATAACAGACAGAAATTCCCGGCTCAGTGATGGAGGTCATGACAACACCAAAAGGAGTTTTAGAAAAGAAAACGATGGTGAACGCAATAGCCACTTTGCAACGCGAAAGTAGGAATTCCATAGTTCCAAATTAGTCTGTTCTGGGCAAAAGAGTTTCATTGTAAAGCAATGATATGTTGATGCTCCCAGAGATATATTTCAAGACAAAAAATTATTTATTAACATCTTCGGGAATCAGGTCCAAAATTCTCGCTGCTGCAAGGCATTTTTCTACTAGTCATCTCCTTCCACCCAGAATGGACTAATTTGGGCCTCTGGAATTGCACGTGCAAACTATGCTCCTAATTTTTTTTGGACTATGCAGAGGCGGTTTCAGCTAAGGGATATTCCATTTTCCCTGCAACGTTTTTCATCTTCTTCCTCATGGGGATCTTCTAAAAACTATCAATTTCAGCACAAAATGATTCATCAAGGAGAAAACTGCAAGGATCTTTCATACTGCGGATCCCATGCATGTGTTTGTCGCATATACGTTCAATGTTTTGGGCCGAAGAACTCGGTCCAATTTCTAAGGATAGATGTACAATACTCGATGTTTTTCTTATTTTTTTAAATGGATTTGCTATTAAAAAATATTTTCCTTCGAGTCTTCATTGCTGCCTCTTTTTTTGGATTTAACACATGTTCTCATTGGCATGGTTCGGTGCTCTCATACTTCTTCGATATTGTGTTTACTTAGGTTATTTTTTCTAATATGGAACATATAACAATTATATACCAATGTACTGTGTGAATCCAACAACTTTTTATGCAAACAAAAAATGGATTACACAGTTTCAAACCAACGTTCAATTCTATTCGTAATGCAGATAGAACATAGCAATACCAATGTACAATGTTGCAGCAAAATTGTTATTCTTGTTTCAAGACATGCAATTATTAGTTTTTAATGCTAACAACCAATAATGCAAGAATTTTAATACTTGAGTTAATATGTTGCAGTCATGGAAGAATGTATCAAGAACACAGTTACACCCACATGTTCCAATAAAATCTAATCTTCAACAAAGCATTTGCTGGCAATTAGTAGAAAATGAAGTTTAGTAGTTAAGTTAATATGTTACAGTCATGGAAAAATGTATCAAGAGAATACTTACACACACACATTGCAATAAAATCTAATCTTCAACAATGCATTTGTTGAAAATTAGTAGAAAATCATGGTTTTGCAACAATGGGGCTTCTTTGAAACCAATTCGCGCTTACGAAAACTGCCTTCCACCTTTCTATTTTCCCACTCTTTTATTCCCTCTAGTTTCTCTTCTTGGTTACTTAATCATTTTTTTTCCAAAAATGCCTTGCTCCGCAACTTCACGGATTCATGCATTTCCAATGACCGCTTCCCCTTTCTTTAAATTGACCCTCTATTGTTCTGTGTCCAACGACTGGCACCCAGAGTTCCACGATATACAAATTGACAGGCGGACTTGCACGTTGACCGAGTCAACATTACACTTCTACTTTTCCGTGACCTCCAAACAACATTCAGAGCTCCGCGATATACAAATTGATAGATGGGATCCAGGGCTGGGGGGATCAAGATTGCCTTTAGATCATATCCTCTTGCGTATTACGGTCCACCTATCATGCCCTCTTCCATGGTATACATTTTGCATTGAAAACTTTCGAGAAATACAATTTAACTGTCGGGTTCTCACATATTTTCTGGAACTATTGTCACCCTATTTTGAACTCCGTCTATCCACTTTCCATACTTCACCATTTCTTCAAATTTCCTTGGCGGATCGTCGGTTTGGTGGGTTGAAGAAATATTCAATTTATAGTCATTGTTTCCTGTTCTCATAATCCAGGTGGATTTTAGTGGCCACCCACCTTTTCTGATTGGCTCAAAATAGTTTTTTGGCAATTTTGGCAATTTACTATTTTTAGCAGTTTTTAACTTCCGGGGCCATTTTGAGGGCCCAAATGAAGGTTTTTTGAGATCAAGGTTTTCAATGACATCCAAAGGCATGATTTATCCCCCAAAATGAATCTCCTCGACAATACCTTTCCAACGATCTATCACACACCTAAAATGAAGACCGTATGCAAAAGTTACGACCCCGAGAAGTTGATGTACTAACTTACCCAAACAGGGCCCACATGACTTTTGGTGCTTCATCTCCTAGGTTTAGGTTTTCGGATGTCTAGGGTTTTTTTCATTCCTGTTTATTGTAAAAAGGCCTTCAGAGCCTCATTGTAACCATCTTCTTGCGAATGCGAGTAGTCGTCACATCTCTTCTCAGAGATAAGCTGCCACCATTCTAGCGAGTCTTTCACTCTGTATTTTTATAGTCTCTGTACATTTATTTCATTAATAGAAATTGTGTATTAATATATATCTGTGTTTATGGTTGCATCTCTGATACATTTATGTTATATTATTGAATATCTGCGATATCTCTGTGCATTTCTTTATTATATCTCCACTCGCATTTCATGTTGAAAATAATCCAGATCAGTGGTATTAGAGCATGCTGCTCTTGATCATTTTTTAGTGCATGTCCCCAACGAGGTCTGAGTATAGCAAGTTGGGTCTCGATATTGTCTCTCTTGAATACAATCGCTCTCGCACACCCGAGAAACCCTCAATGGCGGAAGAAAATAAAAATGACGGAGCAGACGATCCTATCAATTTGTTGCTTGAGAAAGCTCTCATGCGATAGAGGGACGAAATGATGGAGAATTTTTCCCACATCCTTCAATGCTTGTCGATAGCATCAGACACATATTCATCAAGAAACCACTATGGAGGCACCTCACCTTTCAAGGTACAAGTTAATTTTTATATTCCTGTATTTGAAGGACAGATAGATGCATAAGCCCTAGAAAAATGGTTAACTTTGCTAGAAGGTTATTTCTCTATTCATAATTTTTCCGACAAATAAAAGTTCACTTTCGCACTCCTTAAAGCTCTCCCTCATGTCAAACATTGGTGGGAAAATTATTGGGAGAAAAGTTCCACAGAGGAGTCTGGAATATATGGGGCTGATCCCACTTGGGATTTTTTTGTGGATGCGGTAAAGGAACAGTATTACCCTGTTGGAAAATATGAGGACCAGTACATGAGATGGATGACACTGCGGCAAGAGAGGGGAAAAGCAGTTCCGAAGTTCACCAATACCTTCCATACCTTTTGCACCAAGATGAGTATCAAAGACTTCGAGCGACATTTGGTTCTGAAATACTATGGGGCTCTACATAGATACATCCAGGCTGAAATGGATTTTCTGGACATCTCATCACTCGGTGTTGCTTATCGATATGCTGTTAAAATCGAGCAGAAATTTAAGCACTAGAACAAATGTGAGTTCGGGTATGAAAATCCACAACAATCGAAGTATGACAAAGACGACCCTAACAAACAGTCTCCCAAAAACCAGTCCAAGACACAGGAAAAGAAGGTTCACAGGAAGACAAAGAAGGACACTGGAAAATGGTGCGAGTTCCACAAAATCCCCTGGCACAACACTGATGAATGTCTCTCAAAAAATTCATTGGTGGCCGAGATCAAAGACAAAGAGCCAAACCCTGATTTAGAATCTGATTCTGAAAATAATGGTAAAGGATAGATCATTGACGCGAACCCCACTGCTATTGTCACGACCACAACAATTCAACTAGAAGAATCAACAGATCCCGAAAAGGGGGAGCACCTTTTTCATTCACAGATGTTGTTCAAGGGGATCCCGCTGCATTTTATTGTTGATAGTGGAAGCCAGAAGAACCTCATCTCAGTAGAGGTCGTCAAACAACTGGGATTGTTGACAACACCACACCCATAGCCATACAACATCGAGTGGCTTCGCTAAGGACGATATCTCCATGTTAGCCAACAATGTCGATTGTCATACGGCATCCAACCCTTCAAGGATGAGGTATTATGTGATGTTTCCCCACTAGATGATGTCTATGATGTTCTCTTGGGCCAACCATATATGTGGAAGTGCCATGTTGTTTATGAGTCTCGACCACGCAATGTCATTGTTTTTCTGGGGGGTCATCTCTACATAATAATAGAGGTAGTTCCAACTACTGTTCCACCTAAAAAGTGTCGCAATGTAGTATCTCATACTACAAAATTTAGCTTCTTCACAATCTGTTCAAAAGGAGAACATAAGGACATTGCAACCACTACAACCTCTCCCCAAGCACCTTCTATCAAACAGAAGCAAGTATACAAGGTTGAAACAAAGCACAAATATTCCTTTTTCACATCATCCTCTCATGTAGCTCGACTTGTTGAATGGCCTCAGCCTCAACATGTTCGTGACAAACTTCCACAAACTGAGCAATGCGACGTCTCCAACAAGGCAAGCAACTCACCAAGATGCAGATTCAGCGGACACCTTTCCCTCTCCCCTGGGAACTCAACGCAATAGAGACCATTGCTTCCTAAGGAGGGAGGATTGATCCAGGTGGATATCAGTGGCCACCCACCTTTTTTGACTGGCTCAAAACAATTTTCTGGCAATTTTGGCCATTTACTACTTTTAGAAGTTTTTAACTTCCAGAGCCATTTTGAGAGCCCAAATGAAGGTTTTTCAAGATTGAGGTTCTCAATGATATCCAAAGGCATGATTGAGCCTCCAAAATGAATCTCCTTGACAATACCTTTCCAACGATCTATCACACACCTAAAATGGAGATCGTATGCAAAAGTTACGACCCCAGGAAGTTGATGTACTCACTTACCCAAACGGGGCCCACATGACTTTTGGCGCTTCATCTCCTAGGGTTAGGTTTTCATATGTCTAGGGTTTTTGGAATTATTGTTTATTGTAAAAAGGCCTTCAGAGCCTCATTTTAACCATCTTCTTGCGAATGCGAGTAGCCGTCACATCTCTTCTCAGAGATAAGCTTCCACCATTCTAGCGAGTCTTTCACTCTGTATTTTTACAGTCTCTGTACATTTATTTCATTAATAGAAATTGCTTATTACTGTATATCTATGTTTATGGTTGCATCTCTGATACATTTATGTTATATTTTTTAATATCTGTGATATCTCTGTGCATTTCTTTATTATATGTCCGCTCGCATTTCGTGCCAAAAATAATCCATATCAGCCCACGCCCCTTTGCAATTAGCAGTTGCCAATTATATATAATATCTTATTTCTATGCATGCAATAAGAAATTTCCCTATTCCATACTTAGCCACTTTGCCAGAATTCTGCAAATATACAAACCGTCCGCTGAACTGCCCCATCATGATCTCCTTCGTTTTACACATTTTGTACTAAAAAATTTCGATACATGAAATTTGACCATGCAACACTCGGTTGTCCTGACTATCCCTTAACCCTTTTTTGAATCCTGTCCGACTGATTGTCAGAGCTTGCCATTCTTTCCTTTCTCTTCACCGTCTTCGTCACCTTCGCACTTGTCTATAATAAAAGAAAAAAAAAGTTATATATATATATATATATATATATATATACATATCTTGTTTCTAAATATGGAATTACTGGCATTTAATTCTAACAGGTCATCATGAAGAAACTGTATAGATTGTCATTGATGGGTGAAAGTCTCAAGGACATCTCGTATTGATGCGCATTAAACCAAAATTTGTGGGGGGATTATATTATCCCTTTCGAGTGTTCATTTCAAAATCATGAAATCCTGTTCACACGTCATGGCCTTCACACGTTCACTAAACCTCCAATCCTTAATTGCTCTTCGTCGTACCTGCCACCTTCGCATTTCTAAATATGCAATAAATAAGCTTTACTACTAACAACTCATCATGCACCACCAATACAGATTGTCATTAATCAACGAAAGGCTCGAGTATCTTTCCCATTCATAAGAATTTAACCAAGATTTAGCAAAGAGTTACATTATCGGCTCTAACTATTCATTTAAACCATCATTTGCACCAAAGCAACGTTCTCATAAACCTATGTCATCAACTTGACAAAATTTCTATGGAGATATAATGAACACATTTGGGCATGAGGACCAGAACTTCCAGTTGTCTAGGGTATATTCTTATTACTCAACCTCTGTCGTAGAGAAGCAAGTAATTTGGACCTCCGAGATTGCTCATGCAGGCTGTGTCCCTGAGGTTTTTGACTGTAAGGACCTGGACTCTTGGTACATCGATGAATTTATTGTAGAGAAAAGAATTATTCCACTACGAGACCGCTCTTCTGTTTCTTTTTCACCTCAGGTCTTTCGCCAGATGCTGAAATTTCTAGAGCCAACATTGACGTTCAGAGGAGAATATTGCAAACAGTTCCTAGAAAAACATAATAATGGATTGGACCTGTTGCCCCTTTTTTTGGAAAACCCGCTTCTAGTTCCTAAAGATATTACAAGCATGCAGGTTAGTTCATTTAGAAATCCATTTCGCGAAATTACCTGGCTGTTTACAAGAATAACGAGACAGGAGTCCACAACAATTGTTTCCCGCATGGATCTTTATATTTTGTATTTCATAGTCAACAAACAAGCCATTTTTTATTGGGGCAGGTTAATTTCCCATGAAATATCTTCCCAATTGTCAAGCTACAAAAGGGAAAATAAATTTTATATGTCATCCTATTTAGTTTTTGCAATAGCGCATTCATGTTGGCTTCCACAACTATATCTGTCCAAGAATATCAACTGTGAATTCCACCCAGTAACATTATGGTACCAGGCCTTGTGGAAGCACAAGGATTCCAATTATTTTTATGAGGTTTTTAATGGCTTCCTGTCTACTTTCAAAGTTTTGTTGTTAGGAGAAGATGCTCCCCACATATATGAACATGCAACTAGTTTTTTGTACAACAAGGGCACACTCAAACTTTTGGATAATTACACTGTCATAAGAATTTTTGGCTCCAAAGAACAACCTTCTCTCCTTCCATGTCACATTACGGACATAATTATTTTTGCAGAAGTAACACTTCAATACAACTACTGCTTCCATCTGTTCCAAAGGAAGAAAAAAAAATAGTTCATTCCTCTGCCTTGGAAAATAGGAGATTTCGTGTTGAAAAACATCAACAAAATTGAAGATTTCACAACACATTCTAGCACTTCCAACCTAAGATATGTTGAAATCATAAGAGGGTTCGACTCCTATGACATTTTTAGACAACATTTACAAAAAATTGGCCTCGATGATTGTTTTGTAAAAAAATGCCTACCCAAAAACAGAGATAATGGTGACAATGGTCCAGCCTCTGATGCCAGCAACGTAGACATAGTCCAAATCTGCACTAAATTGTACACACAATAGGGGAAAGGCCTCAGTGACAAGAGTGTTCAATCCGCAAATACCACTCCAAAAAGTATGACATCTCGGAGCATTTCTCCAACGGCCCACCATAGCAACAAAGAAACCCAGAGTTCTTCAAATGGAGGAGGAGATAACGACCATCCTCACTCTAAAATTGATAGTTCTCACAAGTTTCCAGTAGAGAAGAAGAGAAAAAAAATGTGGGGTAGGCAGAAGAGCCGAAAATTAAGAGTGAGAACATGGAACTTGACAATGATCTGGATAGCATGATCCGCTTCCTTGATCATCCCAGAGATGCCATCCACCATAGCCATCCAATGGACATATCCATTACCAAAAATTTTAACGAAGATGAATCCTTCATGTTCCAGAGCGTTGTTTTTGATAGCTGGTCCAAAAAATCGATAATTGAGAAAAAAAATGTTAAAAATAAGAAAGTAAAATCTCATTCAAAGGTTGATGTTGCCAACATGCAACCGTCCCAAATATTTCAACTTCACACTGCAAGCAGAGAAGCACTTCATGATTCCATTGGAGGCATGGATATTGAGAATTCCAATCTGAAGGACCGGGTCAAGGAATTGGAAGACGATTTCATTCCTATGCCATTGCTTGTCAATCCTTTGGCAATAGCCATGCCTAACACCCCTGCACCCAATTTAAAATCATCCTCCACCCTCCTCGCATCCTGTAAAGGATATGTGTAGAACAATATCAAAAAAAGAATGGAACTGGTTACCGAGGCATGGAAAATATCACAAACCATCACTTTCCTTGGAACCCAGCGACATAGCTTGCTCGAGCTTTTGCATGCCGAGTTAAAAGATGAAGAAAATTTCTTTTTAAAAATGGTCATTCCTTTTGGCAAGATTGTCAACAATATGACAAAAACAAAAAGAAGAGAAGAAGATCTTCCATCCAAAAATTGGATCGACCAATTGAATGCATGTTGGAAAGAAAAAGTGAAGAACCTGCATCTCATTATTCATTCATGTGAACAAGCCATATCGAAGAAAGATAAATTATTCACAAGGCTGTCAAATATAGACTTGGCCGGGAAAACCAAGGACTTCCAAGACCCCCACTTAATCACAAACTCCTTGCCCTTAACCATACAAGAGTTCGATAAACAGGTTGTTATGTTTAAGGCCTTTTCTCTAGAAATTTTTTACAACATCCTTCAATTTGATCAAGCTCACATCCACGACTGACTAGTCAAATACGCAGTATAGAATGAGGAAATTCATCAGGCTCTCTCTAATCTTTCTATCGACTTTTGGGAATTAGAAAATGATCTTTTCAACATAAAAATATGGAATGAGATCAACGTCGCCCCAATGAGAAGCTACATTGAAGAATGGCTCGAAAGGCAATTGAAACAGGCCACCAGCGAAAGGCAGTAGGCAGTTACCAACATTCTGACAATCGTCGAGGACATCCTTGAAACCCCAGTCATTGGCGACTTCAATGAAACAATAGACGAAAGAAAATAGCCAAAGGGATCATATGTGCCCTCCCTGTAAGTTTACTCATTGCATCCTCCTTTGTTTATCAACCTAGTTATTCCAGTTTCTTAAATAGAGATGTATAGTCAAACACTTATACCTTTCTATTTTATTTTTTTTGCAGGTATTGCACTCTATCTTCTTTCCACATTCATTTTTCTTGTACATATTTCTCGAATTGTCCGTGGGAGCCTCAATCCCAGTCTACATGAAAAACGCATTTAAATTCCGATTTATATGTAATAGACTTTAATTTTTTTGTATCTTTCAAAATTTCCAGTAGTATGTAACAAACTTTTATTGTTTGACATACAAATAAAAATGCATTTAAATTTTTATATGTTACAGTCTCTATTCTTATCTTTCACCAGTCTGTATGACAAATGCATTTACTTCTTATCTTTCACCAATCATTTACTTATACCCCATGTTCACAAATGCATTTAAATTTTTATATTTCTTATCTCTTTTTAATTTTATGTCTTCATATATTTTTATCTTTCACTAGTCCATATAGAAAATGCATTTAAATTTGCAATTTTTTTTCTTCCACTGTCAACAATTTTTTTGTTTGTTATATACTTTTAAAAATATATATGTTTGTTATATACTTTCAAAAAATAGATGGTGCTTTGCCTGACAAGTGTCATTTACTTTTGCCCCATGTTCCGTGATATACATGTTGCAGACAACATTTCCGTGATATACATTTTGCACCGAACACTTCGTTTCATTTCCAATTTGACCCCATTTTCCACAATTTTCTTTCTAACCTCGTTGGTAGGGACTGCGCTGCCACACAACCTTGCTTTAAAAGGGAACAACCCATAAAATATATTTTTGTTTTTAATTGAAATAGTGTTTCCACATGAATCCTTCGTTTTATTTAAAAGTGGGACATTAATTTATAATTTTATTATAAAAGGGAATAACAATTTATAATTTTGTTTATATATATGTTTTGATTTGGTAATATTTGAATTTGATCGTGTAGTATATAATAATATTTTATATTTTAAAACCATAAAAATATTTATATATTAATATTGGAAAATATTTTATATTGAAACAAATAAAAACTCATAATGTATTGTAATTGTAATGGAGTAGGAGATTAGTATTATAATATATTTTTAATAATTTAAAAATTAATTTGGTTATTAAAAATATTTATTTGTATTAATATTTTGATATAATGAAAAACTTATCATAACTTAGTTGTGAATCAATAGTGGGGATATTGGACAATGCAAGCTGACTAGTCACCACACCACTTTCACTTGTGCCAAAAACATTTGGATTTTGGGCCCTTCACCTCTTTCTTTAAGTGGGAGGAAGAAGACTTGTTATTATGTTCATCTCAATATTATGATGTATATTTTTTTCAATTTTATTTTATTTTAAATTTTATTACTCTATATATATTGAAAGTTTATAGGGTTAGTTTAAGTGGTTAATTATTGTGAATTATAAGTTAGAGTTTTTGGGATCAATTCTTACAATTAATTACCTATATCATATTATGAATTTCACTAATTATTTTTATACAAGAAAAAGTGCTTGGTAAATTTATAATAATTTAGATTTCAACTAGAAAATATATGTACTCTTATATATATAATTAATTAATATTTACATAGTTTTATGTTAGTGTTTATATTTTATGTAATATTATATGTAAAATTTTACATTTTATATACAAATATAATAACCACTTTACCTGTAGCATTTTCACTGTTAGATCAAATAACTATAAAATAGATTTCAATTTAATTAATGTTTATGAGTCTTGACTCCGTAGTGTCATTATTACTCTGGGGGNATATATTTTTGTTTTTAATTGAAATAGTGTTTCCACATGAATCCTTCGTTTTATTTAAAAGTGGGACATTAATTTATAATTTTATTATAAAAGGGAATAACAATTTATAATTTTGTTTATATATATGTTTTGATTTGGTAATATTTGAATTTGATCGTGTAGTATATAATAATATTTTATATTTTAAAACCATAAAAATATTTATATATTAATATTGGAAAATATTTTATATTGAAACAAATAAAAACTCATAATGTATTGTAATTGTAATGGAGTAGGAGATTAGTATTATAATATATTTTTAATAATTTAAAAATTAATTTGGTTATTAAAAATATTTATTTGTATTAATATTTTGATATAATGAAAAACTTATCATAACTTAGTTGTGAATCAATAGTGGGGATATTGGACAATGCAAGCTGACTAGTCACCACACCACTTTCACTTGTGCCAAAAACATTTGGATTTTGGGCCCTTCACCTCTTTCTTTAAGTGGGAGGAAGAAGACTTGTTATTATGTTCATCTCAATATTATGATGTATATTTTTTTCAATTTTATTTTATTTTAAATTTTATTACTCTATATATATTGAAAGTTTATAGGGTTAGTTTAAGTGGTTAATTATTGTGAATTATAAGTTAGAGTTTTTGGGATCAATTCTTACAATTAATTACCTATATCATATTATGAATTTCACTAATTATTTTTATACAAGAAAAAGTGCTTGGTAAATTTATAATAATTTAGATTTCAACTAGAAAATATATGTACTCTTATATATATAATTAATTAATATTTACATAGTTTTATGTTAGTGTTTATATTTTATGTAATATTATATGTAAAATTTTACATTTTATATACAAATATAATAACCACTTTACCTGTAGCATTTTCACTGTTAGATCAAATAACTATAAAATAGATTTCAATTTAATTAATGTTTATGAGTCTTGACTCCGTAGTGTCATTATTACTCTGGGGGTAAACTCTACAAGATACCATAAGTAGTTCTGACTATTGTTTCACTAAAACAGTGTCGCAAGGTAGTCTCTCATACTGCAAAATTCATCCTCTTCACAATGTGTTCAAATGATGCACATAAGACCACTACAACCACTACAACCACTGCAACCTCAACACCTTCTATCCAGCAGAATCAAATTGTAGAAGATAAAGAAAATATTGTTCATTCACCTACAATGGTGCCTACACAATGCCCCATCAAGCCTAGAGACAATAGGTTGGCAGAATAGATGCAATCCCACCAGCAACAGTTTCGTGACATCCTTCCACAGACCAAGCAACAAAACTTCTCTAACAAGGCACATGACTCACCTTGATTTAGATTCAAAAAATGATTTCCCCTCTTCCCCGAGCGCTCAATGAAATGAACACCATTGCTTCCTAAAGGGGGAGGATTGATCCAAGTGGATATTGGTGGCCACCCACTTGTTCCAAATTCCAATTGGCTCATCTTGACAAATTTTCAGTTTAGCACGTTTCTCTGTAATGGGGACAATTCTTTGTAATTGTAGGTTCTACAATTACGTGTTTGTCCTAAATACCTATATAGCATCCAGGCAGATATTGGTGGCCGCCCACCTATTCCAACTGGCTTATTTTGGAATTTTTCATGTCATCACATCTTTTTGTACTTCCAGGGCCATTTTGGGGCTCTAAACAATGTTTTCTTGGCTTGCCATAGTCAGCGTTTGACGATACAATGCATATTTCTCGAAAATACATTTCCAACGGGATATCACATGCCTAAAACATATATATGCAAAAGTTACGACCCCGAGAAGTTAATTTACTAACTTACCCCAATAGGGCCCACATGACTTTTGATGCTTCATCTCCTAGGGTTAAGTTTTTGGATGTCTAGGGTTTTGTCAATCATTTTTATCATAAAAAGGCCTTTAGAGCCTCATTGTAATCATATGATTGTGAATGAGCGTAGTCATTACATCTCTTCTTAGAGATAAATCTGCCACCATTCTAGCGAGTCTTGCACTCTCTATTTTTACAGTCTCTGTACATTTCTTTCATTAATAGAAATCATGTATTGTTGTATTTCTCTGTTTCTGGCAATTTTTATGTGTATTTCATTGTAATATCTCTTCTTTCATTTCATTCTGAAAATAATCAGGATCACCATTTCCGTTTGTATGAAGTAATGGGGGAAAATGGAAACCTTGCACCTATTCTATATTTACTCTCATGTTACATATCTTTTTCATCGCTAAAATTTTCAATTTCTAAGGTTTAGAAACATACACCTTGTTCCAACACAAGAGGATTCGATCCTCTTCCAACATGTAGTCTTTAATTTTTTGTTGTACATTACCCTACTGTAAGCCTTCTTTAACTTGCACATAATGTTGATATGATGTCCCAAATACTAAAATTATAGTTTTTAAATATGAACTGTACATACTAATGGTTGTATAATACATTTCATGCACTCTTCTACTGATTTCATCAACCACTTCACTCTCTTTTCCCTTGATGTGCTTGAATTCAATGTCATATTTGTTGAGAAATTCCAGCCATCTAGTTTGTCCAAAATTTAGTGTTGGCTGCTCAAAAAAATATTTCATACCACTATGGTCTATCCTTAGTTCAAATTTTCCACCCATGAGATAATTCCTCCACATTTTCAGCACATAAAATATAGTTGCAATATCTAAGTCACGGGTAGAATAATTCCTTTATAGCCTTTGAGTTTCTTGGATACATAACAAATGACATGCCCATTTTGGGTAAGGATTCCACCAACTCCTTATTTACATGCATATGTGCACACAACAAAATCCTCGTTTGGATATTGTTGGCACAAGGGCAGACCCAGGGTTCAATGCTTAACAACGCACTAACAAAACCTCTACAACACCTGCGAAGAAAGAGAAGTATCACCCGAGGTAGAATCAGGGGGGGTTATAGGACGCTGGTGTCTGTAACCATGTTGTGACACGAATATGTGATAATATCACTTCATAGAGTATTCTGTTAACACTTAGGAAGTGAACATGCATTAGTTTATTAACCTCATTAACATCATAGAGCATAATCAAAGACAAATCTAGCGTAGTAACCACAAGTGATTATGTACCCTGAACACTTAGCACTTAGCACTATGAGTCAGATCTAACATTGATTTACCCTTTAACATAAGTAAAGTACTTAAACAACAAAATATCTATTCATCACACATCATAATCAAATCACTAATCAAATGCATAACAGAAAAGACACAATACAAAGCAAGCCATGAGAAACTAGATATACGTGGTTCACCCCAGGGTGGGGCTACGTCCACAAACTGCTTCAACTATTTATTATTCACCAAGATCTTACATTCAATCATTCCTGTGCACTAAGCCACAGAGTTGAACTCTGCACCAAACCAGAGATCTGCGCACTAGGCACTAGATCCTCCTTCTAAAACTAGGTCACATGCACATAGCCGAAACCTCTTATCACAACACTTAACACTTTCTACACAATCACAGTAGAGCACAAAGCCTCAACCACATACACTCCTTTTCACAAAAGAACTTTTGTTCACACAAAACTACTCTCACTGAACTACTTCTACAATACATTCCTCTTTATTTATACTTTACAATTCCTTACAATAAGGCCTAAACATGGGGAGAATCCATGGGTCAACATCCCATAAACACATTACAATACCCTAGAGGACCCCTTACTGGGTCCACATATCCCTCAAAATAGGTGAGATCCACGATCTCAGCTCCACCTAGGCGCTCCTTCTTCGACCAACGTGTTGAGGTCCAAAAGTGGGCCAAAAATGATCAAAGTTTCCCCAAAAATTGGTCGAGGGCCAACATGCCCCCAACACTCACCTATGACTCGTCCCGAGTCACTCAGGTATGGACAATGCTGCTTCAAAGGCCTTGAGCTTAAATCGAGCTGCCTCGACTTGCTACCTCGCATGAGCCTCCTGCTCAGCGAACTCCTGGATTGTCTGCTCTGTAACATGCCCCTCCAGGTGTTGTTCTACAGCTGCAACTACTTGATCTAGCTGTGAAACCTAGCTATAGATCTCCTCGAACACCTTGCAAAATTCATCCTCCATAGGTTGTAACTTTTGTGTTGCTTCCATCACCTTACCATGGAGGGAAGTGATACGTTGTTGTACTATGCGCTACTCCTATGATATCTTCATCCTTTCCATTGCTGTGAGCAACTTCATTTTCACTTGCAATGAAAATGCTTGCTGGTGTGCCTCTTGTAACTGAGCCTCTAGCTTCTTTAACTATGGATCCTCGGCGAGGCATTCATATGTCTAGGCGCTCCTGTCACTCAACTATTTACATGCCTAAGCAAGGGATTTTATACTTTCTACTGTCTTTTTGGAAGTCTCCTCCCTCTGGTCACCCACCTCCTACAGGGTGTTCAACACTGGTTAGGCCTCCAGTCTACTAAGTCTTCCATCTGGTTTCCTTAACTTCTTGTATCTTTTCCAACTTAGCCTTCTTTTTATTGAGATTCCTTGCCTTCTTTCCTGTTATCTGAGTTTCTTTAACTATTTCTAGAATCCTCTTTCCATTTTTATTCTTATCTTCCCATAGCATAGTAGCTCCATACTGTCGAGGTACCCTCAAAGGCCCTAAAGTTAATATCCCATTTCTTAACACTTCCTAAGTGGGCATACTTCTTTCTTGGATAAATAGGTCCTTCAAGCCTTCTTGCATTCTTTCAACCTTGATAACTAATTCTTTTGCTTTCTGTCCCTCTTGTGTTGTTACTTTGCTATGTTTCTTCGACTTATCCTCTCATTCTTCTATTAGTTGGTCTACTTTCCTAGCTATGAAATCCCTTAATTATTTCTTTTTCTTTTCTGTAGCTTCTTCCTCTGCTTTCCTTCTGATCTGATCCTTCTCAATACAAGCCTTACCTAACAAAAGTGGGAAAGGGGCGTCGTCTTCAACAAACCTAATGACTTCAAATTGTTCTTCAATCGATGTTCCATGAACATTAATAGGTACAGTAGTTACTCTTCCACATAAATTTATCATCTTTCCCTTAAACAAACCTATCCTTCCTAAAGAAGGTACCACAGTAGGCTTTCTCAAAATTTTCCAAGTTTTTTCTGTCATAATATTCACTTGTGTTTCTTCATCCATGACTATACAATCTATGTCAAAGTATTATATTCTAGCACTTATGCGTTGTTTTGCTTTCAGGATTTCTGGTAAACTGACCTCTTAATGGACATTCATCATTTCTTCCAACTGTAATAACGTAATCTGAAATTCCTCTGACCATCTTTCTAACATGCCCTTAGTCTCTTGAATCCTTTCATAGTTTTCTTGTCTTATGCCCATCCTTTCAGCTTTAACAATAATCCTTGGACAATCCCCAACCTCATGACCAACAACCTTACAACAAAGATAAATAGGGCCTACCATAGGACATTCCTTAGCAAGATGTCCCGACCTTCTGTAATTATAACACAAAGTTAATCCCTTTTTTCTCTTAAATGTTCCCCAATATTTTTTGTACTACACACTTCCCCTAGGATCATAGTGCTAGACCTGCAATCTGCAAAAAACATTTCTAGGTTTTTGCATCCACTTATCAGTCCAAAAACTCTTTCTATGCATATGAATAACATATCTTTCTTCATTTTCATTAAATTTACTCAAATCAACTCTTTCTTTCAACTGCTCCCTAGCCTTAAGACTAGGAAATAATCTATTAAACATACTTAAATTCATTCTTTTGAAACAAAAATCTTCACTTATCCTTCTCTTACCAAAGAAAAACTGTTACCTCTTTTCTTCAGAATAACTTACTTTCTTGGCACAAAGCTTCGCAAGTTAAGTAGAGTATTGTGCACTTCAGCAATAGATCTACGCACATATATTCTCTTTTTCTTTACTTCAGATCCCAACAATCACAGTTTAAAGTCTCGACAATGGAACCATTTGTTGGCACAAGGGAAGACCTAGGGTTCAACGCTTAACAACACGCCAACAAAACCCCGACTACTGACCCTTTCGGCAATACCTGAGAAGCAAACGAAGTCTCACCCGAGGTAGAAGCAAGGGGGGTTATAGGACGCAGGTGTTTGTAACCAGGTTGGGACATGAATTTGTGATAATAGCACTTCACAGAGTATTATGTTAAGGCTTAGGAAGTGAACATGCATTAGTTTATTAACCTGATTAACATCGTAGAGATCAAAGACATATCTAGCGTAGTAACCACAAGTGATTATGTACCCTGAACACTTAGCACTTAACAATGTGAGTCAGATATAGCATTCATTTACCCTTTAACATAAGTAAAGTACTTAAAAATATATATATATATATATATATATTCATCACACATCATAATTAAAGCACTAGGGTAAAATCATGAAGATGGGTAACACTTTTGCTTGTTTTATGACAAAAAAAATTGTGTTTTCACAAGTTCTTCAACTTCCGGCATACAAAAGTATTTTTTTTATTTAGAATTTCACTTTATAGTAAAAACAAAACTTGTGAATAATTTTGTTATATTTCTAATGACTATTTTTCAATTTTTTTTTTATCAATATTTGATATGTCAATTTGACAATTGTTTAACAGTATGTTCCTTAAACATGAAAGGAATGATAATGAGTTATTGTTTTCCACAACAATGTATCTATTATTAAACTTATGTTTTTAAGAAATGAAATATACTGCAACAATCTACAAAGACTCTATTTTATTATGACTATAATTTTGAATCTAACGGATGAATATTATAATTTCTATAATTTTTTGAAGTTGACCAAGATGAAAACGTTGCAGATTTTAAACAAGTATTTTTCTACACCTTGTATCTATCTTACTTTTTACTTAAAAGTAAAATCTAAAAATACCCTTTTGAAGAGAACAGTTTAGCAATTATGAATATAAATTTTCCATAATTTTTCGTTGTGTATTTTTAGAGATATGGATTTTTCATTTCATCGAATCATAATCTCACCTAAAAATATTATGTAGTGATTTTTTTTATAAAATTAAATAAAATTAGATTAAAAAAATGAAAATGAAAACAAATTATACCCAATGAAAGTAGATTCAATTTTAAAAATGTTGGTATCAATTCTCAAACTAAATTTTGAGTATTTGTAGGAGTCCGCTACCTCCAAACATAAAGTAAGATGAAGAGAATTTGTAGTTTCCTGCAAACAATCCCATTTTCAAGTTTTCGGCCGAAATATTCTTTCGGCCGAAACCTAGTTTTTAACGGAATCCATTAAAAATAAACATTTCGGCCGAAATATGCTTACCATGGGAAAATAATTCATCCAAAAAACATTGTACACGAATTTCGAGGGCACCGTTAAATTTGACGTGAAAATTTTCGTCCGAAAAAGATTTCGGCCGAAAAATTTCCACTAGAAATTTTGAAGACCCGATTTTCACGAAAGTGTTACCCAGATTCATGATTTTACCCACTAAGAAAATGCATAACATAAAAGACACAACACAAAGCAAGCCATGAGACACCAGATATACGTGGTTCACCCTAGGGTGGGGCTACGTCCACAAACCTCTTCACATTTTTATTATTCACCAAGATATTACATTCAATCACTCTTGTGCACTAAGCCACATAGTTGAACTCTGCACCAGACAAGATATCTACGCACTAAGCACTAGATCCTCCTTCTAAAACTAGGCCACATGCACAGAGCCAAAATCTCTTATCACAACACTTATCACTTTCTACAAAATTATAGTAGAACACAAATACTCCACCACATACACTCCTTTGCACAAATGAACTTTTGTTCACACAAAACTACTCTCACTGAACTAATTCTATAATACATTCCTCTTTATTTATACTTTACAATTCCTCACAATAAGGCCTAAACATGGGGAGAACCCATGGGCCGATACCCCATAAACCCGTTACAAGACCCTAGAGGATCCCTTACTGGGTCCACATATCCCTTAAAATAGGTGAGATCCACGATCTCAACTACGCCTGGGCACTCATTCTTTGACCAACGCGTCGAAGTCCAAAAATGGGCCAAAACTGACCAAAGTTTCCCCAAAACTTGGTCGAGGGCCAACAAATATGCAATCTTTAAAATAAGTGAACTTGTTAATAATTTCTTCAGGTGCTATAAATTCTCTTCACACTTACTAGTATATTCAAATTTTATTCCTTTATTTTGTAATGAAGTAATTGGATATGAGATCTTGGAGAGACCTTCAATGAATATCCTATAGTAACCCTTTACACCCATAAATGATATCACTTCTAAAATGTTCTTTTGTGTTAGCCAGCCTATGATTGATTCAATATTTTCTAAATCCACTACTAAGCCCTCCTCTCGGACAATATGACCCAAATAGTGGATTTGATTTTGATAGAAAGTGCACTTGCTCAACTTGGCATAGAATTTGTACTTTTTCAAAACTCGTAGCACCATTCTTAAACTGTCTACATGTTCCTCCTCTCTCTCAGAGTAGATAATAATATCATCCAGGAAGTCTAGCTAATCTTTGAACAATCCATTCATTAGACACAAAAAATTAGTTGACACATTTTTCAACCCAAATGGCACCACTATAAACTCATAATGGCCATACCTTTTCCAGAAGGCTATCTTGCTAGTATCTTCTTCTCTTATTCTCACTTGATGGTAACCTAACCGTAGGTCAATATTGGAAAATATCTTTTCTCCTTTTAGTTGATAAAAATATCATTGACCCTTGATAGAGGATACTGTAGATTTTAACCTTGTACAATATCTACTGCAAACAAATTTTCAATAAAAGAACAGAAAACGATACAATGGAAAATACAAACATTACACAGAGATTTTTCCCCTGGAAACCCAAACCAGGAAAACCAACATATTGTATATTCATTCATTGTGATACATTGTTTAGAATACAATATACATATAGGATCCAACGACATCTAAAACCCTAACCCAATGACCTGAATTAGTCCAAAATCCTAATTCCTTAATCAGAAATAGAAAACCATTGACAAAAAACCATATGCCGAAAAACCACCTAAATACATGACATGTTTCCCGAGGAAGATTTTTTGTTTCAGGGGCGCTACCCCCGAACCCCTGCACCCCCCAAGGGGGGGCCTAGAGGCTCCCCCTCTAACCCCCCTACGCTCTTGGAAGAGAATATAACACATACCCAACATTATCCCACTTGTTGTTTTCTTTGCATACAAGGGGTTACAGGGTTACATAGTCAACAATCCAGAGCAACAATGCCCATGGATCCTCTACACCAAGAGAACTTCTCAGTGTTGACATATTTTTTTAATGAGACTGCAACATTCTTCAAAGTGTCGAATTTCATCAATGATGCTTTATTTTCATCAATCATGTCTCTCACAAAGTGATATTGAATATCAATATGCTTTGTCTTTGAATGATAAGTCGGGTTCTTCGCCAAAAAAATTGCACTCTGAATGTCACAATCTATCCTTACAGCTTGTTGTACCAACCCAATACCTGAACACAATGTTTGTAACCATACTGCTTCCTTACTTGCATGAGTGGCTGCCATGTATTCAACTTTTGTAGTTGAAAGTGCCACTACAACCTGTCTTTTTCTCATCCAACTTATTACTCCTCCAAATAGGTTAAACACATACTAGTGTAGACCTCCTACCCTCAGGCCGAGATCCATGTAGGATCTTCTCTAAACCACGACAAGGGTTAACTGAACCCCTTGTTCAATCCCACAAAGGATTTCGGGTCCCGCGAGTTAGGCACTTCTAATACAATGCCATAGCCCTTGGCACTAGCCAAAACGTGAAATTCTGAAATGGGATTAAGGTGTAAGCCCCCTCTTCAAACCCTTTTCCAATAGGACCACAACCAAGCCTTAACGCAAGTACCTTTCGCAACTCGCGACTTCACGAATTGGGGCGCCAACCTTTCGTGCTCTTCCCTTGCAAATCCCCGAAACATGGTAATTTAGTGTTATGTGGACTCT
>SNQJ01S0042242.1:33538-47282 GCA_010110895.2 Picea sitchensis | reverse complement strand
AGATTATTTAATATATTAATTGATATGTGAAAATATTGTTTCATAAAAATATTTGATATATTAATTGATGTAATGGGTGAGAATAGTTGATATTTGAAAGTAGTGATTAACATCTTCATGATAATAATTAACATGTAATGTATATTTTTTAAGTAATTAACATCTTCATAATAATAAAATATCTTTATTATCATAGTTTCTAAGTGAAATGTACCATAATAAAAAAAAGTTATACTCTAAGTTAATTAATTTTGACTAATTTAAAAAATGTTAAGAAACACTATGTACAAACCTTTACATATGTTAGGTTCTCTACAAACTTTTAAACTTTTTAAAATAAATTGAATTATGTATAGGTGTAAGTCACCACAAACAATTTTACTATGTTAATTGTATAATGTAACTTTTCATCTTCTATTCATTCTTCTAAATTATATTTACATGGAAGTGCTATATGTGTGTGTGTGTTAGAAAAACATTTCTCAACCTTGCAATGTGATGAACATTCCTGAATGTCACATTGTGACAAACATTTCTCAATATTCCATTGTGACAATCCTTTATGAATATCCCAATGTCACGAACATTTCCTAATGTTACATTGTCATGACCGCTTCTTAATGTCACAACGTGATGAACATTTCTCAATGTCATAGTGTGGCGAACATTTGCCAATGGCGCAATGTGACAAACATTTCCCCACATTACATTGTGATGACCATTTCCCAATGTCATAAAAGTAAAATATGATTCTATAATTTGTCGAGTGTTTATGAAATATTCTCGATGTCGCAATGTGACAAACATTTTTCAACGTCACAATGTGACAAACATTTCCCAACATTTCATTGTGACTACCATTTCCCAACATCACAAAAGTAAAACATGAGTTTACAATGTGTCGAGTGTTTCCTGAAATCACGTTCTCAGGAATAATTCCCAACATTTCAATTTGCATTGTGATGAAATTTTCCTGACATTGCAATGTGTCGAACATTTCCTAACATCACAATGTAACGAACATTTCTCAACGTCACAATGTGATGAACATTTCTCNATTGTGACTACCATTTCCCAACATCACAAAAGTAAAAGATGATTTTACAATGTGTCGAGTGTCTCATGAAATCATGTTCTCAAGAATAATTCCCAACATTGCAATTTGCAGTGTGATGAAATTTTCCCGACGTTGCAATGTGGCGAACAATTTTTAACATCGCAATGTAACGAACATTTCTCAACGTCACAATGTGATGAACATTTCTCTACGTCGCAATGTGACGATCATTTACCAGCATCACAATGTGCTGAAAATTTCCTAACATCGCAATGTCATGAACATTTCCCAACGTCCCATTCTAGCAAACATATCCCAACATCACAATGTGATGAGCATTCAACATTCTCGCATTGTGACAAACATTTCCCAATGTTGCAATGTCACGAACAATTACTAATTTCGCACCGTCATGACCATTTCCCAACATCACAATGTTATGAACATTTCTCAACATTGCAATGTGACGAACATTTCCCAACGTCGTAATGTGATGAACATTTCCCAAGGTTGCAATGTGATGAACATTTCTCAACGCCGCAATGTCCGAACATTTCATGACATCGCATTGTGAGGAATATGGAACCAACATTGCAAATTGATGAATATTTCTCAATATCACAATGTGACAAACATTTCCCAACATCGCAATGTGACGAACATTTCCCTACGTCAACCACATTTCTCACAAACATTTCCCAACATCGTAATGTGACTAACATTTCTCAATGTCACATTGTGATGAACATTTCTCAATGTCACAATGTCACAAACATTTCCCAATATCGTACTGTCATAAACATTTCCCAATATCACAATGTCATGAACATTTTCAAATGTTGCATTATGATACAGATCTCAATATCACATGAACATAGAAATATCTCCCAACATCACATTGTACAAATACTTTATTAATTTATTAATAATAATTTAATGTATCTTAAAATACTATAATATTTTTTTAATGTATCGATTGTTTATTACTGTATTCTATTATTAACATTAATTAATTACTACAATAATAATTGTATATATGTACATTACAATATATATTAATACTTTAATTTAAATATTATATTAATGTATTAATCAATTAATTTAATACTTTAATTTAGATATTATATTAATGTACTAATCAATTAATTAATGCACTAGTTAACTTTCAATTCATCAATATGTTAATATCTTTTAATATATTATTTTAATTTATACTTTAATACATTAATATAATAATGCATTAATACGTTCTAATAATTTATAAATATATTATTATAATATATTAATACTTTATTAATTACACCGAAAGGCGTACACCTATTGACAATGGACACATTTAATAGGTTTTTAGTTCTTAATATGTTTTCTATGGACGGGATTAAATATGCTTAGAATATTCTTAGTCGTCACAATAAATTAATGGCTCTGATTTCATTCATTAACTTCCGAGCTCTTGTAAAGACATCCGTTTATATGTTTACTTTTTTACATTTACCTAATCGTGTTTAAAAATTACTGTGTTCACTAACTTATTACCACGTCTACCTGATTAAAAAATATTAAGATATTCGCATAGAGTGGTGGCCACGTTTCTGTAGTGACCGCTTTTCGTTTCATTTCTGTGCTGGGGGCGTTTAGTTTCATTTCTGTGCTGGTCGCGTTTCGTTTTAATATGCCTTTCGGCGTTAATCAACCACGTAATTGCGGCTCTGCTAGTTACGCCGAAAGGCGTACACCTATTGACAATGGGCACAATTAATGATATTTTAACCTTATTTAACCTTAAACCCTAATTTGATGGCTATGCATTGAAGATGTTGGCATATTCTTAGTCGTCCTCCAAAATCAATGGGTCAGATTTAGTGTTCATAACTTTCTTGCATTTATCAAGGCATCCATTAACATGTTTGCTTTTTAACATTTACCTAATCACATTAAAAAATTACTGTAAGGATATGTAATTGCCACGTTTAAATGATTAAGTAAGATTAAACCACGTTCTTCTTGTCTGATGCCCACGCGTTCCATTTATCAAGCCAAACGTTTCATATTACCAGCCGCCATCTCATGACCGCCTCCTTACCGCGTGTTTGTGGATTGTGAAGTGCCTGCCACGTATTATTTATCTACTGATTTTTATTCCCTCTCGTTATTGTGCCTGTCGCCACCTGTTGGATTTTTATGCCCTTGGGTTACTGTACCAGCCGCCGCTTGTTTTTAAATCCCAGAAACAATGAAGTAAACAATGACTTTATTGCCCCAATAATTAAAACGTTTTAAAAATACACTGGCATATTTAATACACGTTTTTGTATGGTGTTGGTAATAAAAATGGATGTGCGACTGTCGCTTTCAAAGTGAATATGAAGCATAAAGAGGCTTTAAAATATTCATGTCGTCAATGTGTGACATCGAATCATCATGATAAGCTTGAAATGAATATGATACTTGCGTATTAATTATTTGGAAATAATTCGGGTAAGTATTGAATTTACCTTAATTGTATTGAAATAATTGTATTTTCTATCTTTGGACAAAACCCTAATTACGGTTTATTCTAAGGTTTATAGATTTTATGCCTTTCAACGTTCATCAGCCACATAATTGTCGCTGTGCTAGTATATGTTGTGTTAATTTTCATAACATTAATTAGGGTTGGTAATAGCAGGGACTGTATAGAATCAGGAAATTTAGAAACTGATTTTGGGTGCAAACTAGGAATTTCTTTCGATAATGAGGTATAGGTGGTAACCGCTTATAAAGGGTTGCAAATTCTTAAAGAACATGGTGCAAATAAGGTAATGGTAGTGTAGTGGCGTGGCATGGCATGGCAGTAAAAATATTGAGAATTCTTTTAAGTTGCAAACCTTTTAGCAAACAAAGAAGTGGGTATGAATGATTATTTAATGAAAGTTAAAAGGGGTGTTATTTTTCTCATAATTTAATAATTCTCTTTAATTTTTTTATGCATTTATTAAATACAATGTAGTTCTCATGCATCGAAAAAGTGTCAATGGAGTAGAACCCACACACACAAGAATGGATGTATGTAATTAGAAACCTGCATGTTCCTAACAAAATTGCACGCATGTTCCTAAAAGTGTGTGCACTCTTAAAAACACAAGCACATATGTGTGCATATTTTTGTGAATAAAATATTTTTCCAAATGTATACCCTCCACCTCCAAGTGGGATTATTAATGACATTAGAGGATTTGTGCATGAAGTATGGGTACCAAGGTCCTTGACATGGTAAGGGAGGGAAACTTGGGCCTTAATCCATAGAGTTTGCCTCTAAGTATCAAGATCCCTATACCAACACCTCAAACCACCAAACTTGAAAACCTATGGTCATCATTGTCTTACAAGTGGGAGTGTGTGCATCGCTAGATATTTTGAGCACTAGGTATGAGTTTAAAGGCCCTTAACATGGTCATAGGAGGAAGCATGGTAATTGGAACCTAAACTAATATTTTTTGAATACATGGCTATGAAAAAACCTCGAACCACCAAACGATATCGCTAAGGTTATCCCTTCCTTTGAATAATGATACAGGTGCCATTACTGGATTTTTGATACTAGAGGTACATGATTCTTTGAACCCTAGACCTCTTTGAAGGAGGAAACCTAGGCCTTACACCATAAAATAAGCTTCTAAGAATCAAGGTTCAAGAACGATTCCTTGATCCACTACACATGAACTCTTAAGCATATCCTTACGATTAAGTGGGGATATTGATTATATTCTGAATTTTTTGAACTAGATATGGGCCTCAATGTCTTGGATATGGTTGGGGGGGGGGGGNAACCCAGGTATTAGGCCATAATAAAGATTATAAGAATTAATAATAAATAAATACACATGACCTTCGAAGGGGATATTTGGCTCCCGAGTGGAGTTATGTGCACCATTACTATAACACACTAGTTTTGATCCCTAGATTATTAATGTATATTTGTAAATATAATCAATGGTAGAGAGCCAAGTGATGTAATATGTAAACATTGTACATTGAAAAATAATAAAATAAAATGCATCAATGGTTTCACATGAATAATGATAGAGTCATGGGGGGTTATGATTTCAAAAGAGAGGGGGTTGAAAGGGGGTCCATGAGGAAACTCCACATGCCTAGAGTCCTACGCCGCCTTCATAAAACATTTTTTCTCTTTCCTAAAAGTAATTTGTCATTTCCATATAATCCTCCTTTGACTTATTAAAACCAATCACTAAATGCATGTGTGAGGTTCGTGGAAGAGTCATCTCACCTAGTTATTGAAGCATGGGATAAGTACATTGATGATGGGAATTATATCACTAAATGCATGTAATAGGTTGGATGAGAGAGTCAAATCACCTAGTTATTGAAGCATGGGTTGAGTCCAATCTTTCTAGAGAATTTTGAGAGTCAAGAGTGTATGAAAGAAAAGGAAAAGAAAATTCGAATAGGAGGAGAGAATAGAGTTTAAAACTCTAAAGAAGAGAGGGAAAAATGAGTTTTGTGCTAGGAAAATGGAGGCATCCATAGTAGGTTTGGAAGAGAGGTTGTTGAAGCTAGTAATAATGCTAAGGATGAGGCTTCCATGCATGTAACTAAATTTCTGTTGAGAAATTACCTAAAAGATCACGTTAAAATGTTGGTATGAGAACTTTTGTTACAACAGAATTTCTTGGATCCTCCAACTAAGAGATTTCTAGTCGGTCTATGCTCAATCCCTAGAGGGGATGGAGATTATATAAGGTACAATGATGTAAAGAAGGAAATTTCATCCCTTGGGTTGTGTAGGATGATGGAGAAGAGATCTAAGTGGTTGGAATTGTTTAGGAGTCATGTCAATGTGTTTTTACTAGGTATTGGGTTGTTTATGTGTATTGTAAACACCCATAGGATCATGTTCATTCTTGTGGGCTCATAGCCCCAGCCAAGGGTGTCCTATTGCAAAGAGAATTAGTTCAACAAAACCTATGGTTGGGTGGAACATCCAAAATCTACATATGATAGTGTAAATGTTTATAAAAATAAGTAATCTAATCACTCTTAATTTATTGTTCAATGTTTTTTTTAATTTATGCATTTAAATGTGGTGTATGCTTGAGGAAGATCTACAAACATTTTATGGTTATTTTCATAAGTATATTCATCATGCTATGAACATGCATTTTTAAATTTGTATTAGAATTGTATCATATTGATTTGGTTTAGTGTTGTTCCCAAAATGGCATCTAGGTATGTCAAAGAGTGGTATCAAAGTGATGGATTCAACATTGGACCCACATGGGACAAAGACTAGTGTGAATTTGATAATTTCATTATAGCATATTTTTAATCTACATTGAATTTGGGGAATTTTTTTAAATGGGAGAGAAATCCCCAAATTTTTTAGCAAATTTAGGTTGTATTTTCACTCAGAGTACTTTAAGAGATGATTAATTGTGTCGATGTACAAGCAGGGGTGATTTTAAGAACCCCCCCTAAATTTATATGTATAATAAATGGGTGAATCTCCATGATACATAGGAAAAATTGAAGGCTATTTTATCAATCATATAATATGTATATATAATTTTTTGGCGAATCTTTTAGTCACTTATATAATATTGTAAAATCTTGGCGAATATTTCACTTAACTATAAAACCTTGTAATTTTTTGGCGAATTTCTTGATAAAGTATAAAACCATATATAATAATAGGAAAATGTATTCGTTAAACTATAATATACTCATTTTACATATTTGGAAAAAGAAACATAATTTGTCCATCCTTTAGACAATGTTGCAAGCATTAGGGGTTATGTTTGTCAAGGTTCTCACTGTATACTCTTGCATATCCCTCTATCAGTTTTGATGATATTTCAYCAAAAAGTTCATATGTGTTGATCCTGACCACCACTTCTGTCAAGCTCGGGATATATTAATATTTTCTCTACCACTTCCATTGTGGACTATTTATTACTAATTCATTGATTATGAAAGGACCCTTCAAACAAGTTCATCATAGATGATAGGATGTTATTAAATGGGAGCGCACATAATTCTATCCATCAATAACTCCAAAAGTATTATAACATTGATAGGTCGTATTCCATGCATGACTTCCTCTCTAATCATCCATTTGTACTAAAAAAGGACCCCTTTCCGAGGAAGAGAAGTCTCTTAAAGTATAAACCATATATAATGAATAGGAAAATGTATTCATAAAACTATAATATACTCATTTTACATATTTGAAAAAAGAAACATAATTTGTCCATCCTTAGGACAATGTTGCAAGTATTAGGGGTTATGTTTGTCAAGGTTCTCACCGTACACTCATGCATATCCCTCTATCGGGGCTTTTAGCTGATATTTCACCAAAAGTTCATATGTGTTGATCCCCACCACCACTGGCTGCTCTGATATATTTATATTTTCTCTACCACTTCCATCATGGACTATTTATTACTAATTCATTGATTATGAAAGGGCCCTTCAAACAAGTTCATCATAGATGATAGGATGTTATTAAATAGGAGCACACATAATTATATCCATCAATAAATCCAAAAGTATTATAACATTGATAGGTCGTATTCCATGCATGACTTCCCTCTCTAATCATCCATTTGTACTAAAAGGGGACCCCTTCCGAGGAAGAGAAGTCTCTTTACCCCTTATATTTTTATTGTTTTATAAAAACTTAAAGGGACACATAAATTTGTAAAAAAATGCTGCACATAGATTAGGCTCCTTTGTGAATTTTTTAATTTCCTTTCACTTAGAAAGAGAAGAGTGGTATTGAGTGGGACATTTAATGGTAAACAAATTGTCCATAAATTTCAAACAAATATTGGAAGCTGGTTTTTACGGTCACTAGTGCAATTTTAATATATTCATATGATTCTTATATTTTGCAAATTTTCTATTCACAAAAACACAAGTGCTACGATAAAAAACAGAGTATTAATATCTAAAAAATTCCCAAACAAAGTTCACGTTAGCAAAGTCTTTGATTTTATTCAAGCTCAAAGATGTACAGAGGAAAGTTCAATAGAGCACACAAATAAACCACCATCACCTATTTAATTGGTTAAACATATAATATCCATTCACATGTTTTACGATCAAAAGATAAAAAACATCTATTAATAATACATCAAACTTCTCCATGATACTTGAAAGCCACATTGATCTCCCCGTACCCTCAACATGTTTATTTTTAATTGGAAAAAAACTATAAAGTCCACCAAAAAATGCTTAAAAAGGAAGTCTACCCAAACGGTTATTTAGGCTCCAAATTCGGGGTGTTTTGGTTTCGTCTCAAAGGAAACACTTAATGACAAAAAACAACTCAAATAATTCCATATTACCCCAGTACATTATCAACATATCCAAATTGAGGTCAATGTTCTTGACTTTCTTTACTATTGTGATATCTTCGTATGACATTTGTCAAAAAACTTGTCCACTCATATTCTACACCACTCATATTCGCACCATGCCGAAGTGATATGAGTGTTTTGTGACCAAAGTCAAAACTCCATTAAGAAGATGATTGGAACCCTATTTGAAGAGTCAACCGAAAGTGTGAATTTGAAGCCTTTTGGGAAGAATTATTTCCATTGTGGGTGCCTTTGATGAACACGAAGAATTACCTCGTTGGATGCTCCAAGAGATTCTTGAGAAGAAAAAACTATTTTTTGTAGGAATATTGTGACAAACTTCATGAAGAAGTTGCTTCCTTGCATCCTACCATTACTCATTTGCATACCAGAAGTGTGTTTATAGGTTGGAGGAAACCAACACATGGGTTGAAGATGATGTTGCTCCACTCTAGGAAAATAGCATTCGTCTATTTGATGAGTATCAAGGTTTGAAGAAAGATTATGATCTTCTTCTTCCTCAAGTGGATGAGAAGTAATAGATCATCCAAGAGTTGCAAGATCACAATTAGGATCTTGAACAAAGAGTAAATTTCAAATCTCTTTGAAGAAATATGATGAGGAAATTGTTCATTGGATTAGATTGACTGGATTATTAAGGGCCCTTGATAGTGTAATTTCTAACGGGATGCCTCTAATGACAGTTTAGATGATAATTCTGGTGGTGGTGATGCTTGCATTGATAAGAAGGGAGATCCTAATGTTTCCTCTTAGGTATTGTTCACTACTAATACATTGACTTCTCATGAGTTTGAGAAACATACTAAAAGTATTGGGCATATGTTGTTGTGTAAGATGTCTTACAGAAGTGGAGGACTTGGAAAGTTTGGGCAAGGTATTGAAACTCCGATTGTGTTTTGAGAGGAGAATGTTTAGAGTAGGAGTTGGGTATAATGAGACTCCATTGACAAGTGAAACCCAGTCTACTGATTTGTAGGAAACACACTCTACAACCACTGTTGATTTGGTTGTTGTTGATGATATGTCATAGTTTGCCTTTGTTACTTACGATGATATTTTTATTGATTTGAAAGGACAAAACCTTGCTGCAAGATTTTTCTTACACCTTTGGTTGAACAAGAATCAAAATTATATTCCTACACCTATTCGATGGGAACAAAATTCTAAGCCATATCAACATCCTAATCATCATGACACGAGGAATTCTAGTTCCTCATCTATTCATAGATATTATGTTGATAGTTATTCTTATAGAGCTTCATAGAAGAGATGTATGAGACAAATCTTGGACCAATACAAACTACTTCGGGATTGAGGGTGGTTGGATTGATGATTGGTTATGACAACATTTGAACAAATGCTTGAAGACTTCACAAGATATGTATGTCATCCACTTCACAATGGTATAGTGCCCCTTATTCTTCTTGATTGATTGTTTACAGTGGCAGTCTCTGTTGGACAATTTAATTGTCATGTTTGACATGTTTTGCATATAGTTTTATGATCCCTTGAGTTGTGTTAAGAGGGGGTGTTAAGCATGTTGGGACTTGTGTAAACCCAAGTTGAGATGTTCGCTGTCAGATTATTTAACTTGTTTATGTTGAGATGTTGGGATGTTTGTGCAAACCCAACTTGATGTTATTATGATATTTTCTACCGAGTGTGCACACTGGTGTTGACAGATGATGGTATTGATGAACAGTGGAGTAACCACTGACAAATCACTGAGGGTTCCAATAGGAGTGCTGCTGAGCTAATATCCATAAATTGAATCCTTATTGATCTTCATGAATTTGTTGGAAATTCGGAATGTGTGAACCCAACTTATTGAGGCCAGATTGTTAACTCATTGGAGCATTGATCACTGGTCCATTGATAGACTCGAACTTGTTTGATTGCATGGAGACAGTTGTTTTCTTCACCATTATGTATAAAAAATATTTAGGAGGTTTAAGCTCTGATAAAGAAGGCTTAAGCTCTAATAGAAACTATCTATTGTAAGTTCAGTGCATGAGTTGCCTAACTATTTTATGAAGAGGGAGCATGCGTGGAATTGTTGTTTTGGGAGGTGGTAATTCTACAAGTTTCTCTTTAAAGATCATTATTGTATCGTGTCTTGATAAGCTTATTCGTTGACAACATTGATCATCTGTATTGGTCGCTACCCAAATAAAATTGAGGGGTGTTGATCTTATTGTTGACCTCCAAGTTGTGTTTTAGGGGGGATGTTGGAATCCTGTGACGGTGGTAAAATCAACTTTTCAAATGGATCGACTGATCAGCTGGGAGTCAACCAAATGAAGGTACCAACCAACAAAGATTCAACCAACACTTTGGACATAAGCAACCCAAATTATGTATATGTATTGACCAAATTATGTGGACATTCATGGCCTATGGTCCCACACTTGGGTTTTGGGTGAAGATATAGCAGGAACCCCTTTGTTTTTTCAAGGATTTCATATAGTAGGATACCTTTTCCTGTTTTGACTCCTGAGAATTTCATAGAGGGCCCTTTAATGACTTCAAGTTTTCTCTAATGTCTCACAACTCAGTGGTACTTGCAACATTAGTACACTCATCTAAAGATGTCTCAACAAATGTTGATAATATAAACCCTGGATAACATGAAACTAGTCTGTCAATTCAGTCAAATGGTGTTCAGATATTTAAAGATAAGCAACTCGATACAATCTTAGACAGTTTTCACCCTTCTAGGGAGTCTATCATGGATATTATATGATAGGGGCTTTAAACATTAATATTTTGACTGGAAGGTTGCTAAAGAGGATGGCAGAAGGTAGACCATGAATAAATTAATGCAAAGGTCGATGTTGCATTCGCAAAATAATGTTCACCACAAAATTGTCAACTGGATCAACTTCGAGTAGCAAATGAAAGAATAATGTTTACTATGGCTTTCAACAGAGGACAAAAAAAGTAACTGTCTGGAGAGATAGAAGAAGTTTTCACCTTTAAGAAATGGATGGCAAATGAGCAGATTTGACATTGTAGACTTACCCCATGCATAGAGTTTTAATTTGAACATAAGTTAGGTCTGTAACCATACATTCTGTGAGGATAATTAGTTCAATGGTAACTCTTAAGAAGAAATTTCGTGTCTCAATCATAATTTCCACAATTCAGAGTCCAGACTATGCCACAATATTCAGAAATACTTTACAATATGTGGGCCTAAATGGACACAACTCTTGCCTCCAAGGTTATTTCCATAGGTGGAACGTGGTAACCCATAAGAGACAATTACAATAGTGTCATCCTATTACATGTATTATTATATCATTCCAAGAGTGACATGAGATCAAGTTTAGCCCCTTCCAAATTAACAGCAGGTTGGAGGCTTTTGACAAAACATTGTGCCCTTATATGGGTGAAGGATCTGGAAAAACACTGGACGTTAGCCCTCAAAACAATAGAGAGTACACATGGAGTTTCTCTTCCCTTTTAGAGCTACCCTCACCTGCACCATTACTTGTGGAAAAGAGTAGAAACCAAGAAGCCCGATCCCATGGCCCCTGTCCATTAAGGAATGAAACAAAACAATCAGAATTCTATGAAAATTTTGGTTTTGCATACCATGCCAGTTATGTTCAGCTTGTAAAAAAGATTTTAATATTTCTTCCATTTATAGAAGAAAACTGGAAAAACATAGTTGTGGAAGGAATGCATCTTTTGATACTTCCTCTATTTTATTCTGAAATGTATAAAACTATGTTGGTACAATATATTCATCCAAAATATCTAAAAACTACTCTGGGAAAAGAATGTTAAAAGCATGGAACAGTCAATCACTCAGCTCCTGAAACAGTGGGTAATTAGATCATTCTCAAGATGATGTAACACCTATTTATAGTAATACATTGTGTACTTCAATGTGAATGCTCAGAAATGTAAATGCCCTCAAGTCTTTACCAGATTCGATGCTCTGAATATGCTCTTCAAACCAGACAGCCACATCATCGACATTTTCTCAGCAAGTTGGTGTGCAGGGGAGGCTTTGAACGATGCAATGTCGCATGTTTCAAATCCTTGGAGATCCATGCCCAACTCCCCGCCCCCCACTCCCCCATTGACTATTTGGGATTGAACTTGCAACCATGAAGGTACAGAGGGTTCCTTTAACCTCAAAATCTACAGTATGTTCTATATCTATCTATTCTTGAAACTTGTGCTTTACGGTCTTACCACTTGCAGTTATGCCCTCCACAGCTGAAAAGTTATTAATAAGTAGGAACATCACCTCCGGCTATCATTCCAGCTAGTGCTTCCTTGTTTCTGGATAAATTCATAGATGTAGTGACTTGCTTGGTTTTATTCGATTGAAGGCTTCAAGGGCATGAGGATCATTTATCACTATATTAATAACCATGTCTTCATCTTTATCGAACTTGCTTAAACTCCTAATCTGATATCTTATTCAACAAGCTTGTTAGGTTTTCATCCTTCAAATGGTTATGTGCAGTACATGTTAATAATTCATATTTCATTTCTCATTTACACTGTACATATCAATTTCTAGTGTTTTCTGTCTCACTTTTTTCCCTTCGATCCTAAAGCATCTAAAGCTTGCTTCAATGTTTTTCCTTTTCGAACTGCGGTATTTATTTTATAATTGACTATCTAAAGGTTAAAAGTTTTAAGCAATTTGATCTGGAAATTCTACCATATATAATTCATAGTTATGGGCCATTTTGACATACCTTTGTTGTGACTATCGTGCCAATTTAGGGCTTTGATATGAGTTTTATTGTTGATCATCCAACCTCATTCATAGTCATCCATGGCTTCAGATTTAACCTGTTACAAATAGGAGAGTACTTGTGATCATCCAATATAGCCATCATTTCAAACTGTTACTCTCTTAAATGAAGTAGAAAGTTCTGGTATTTTTAAGTAGTACCCCTTTAGAAGCCTAGAATCTTGTTGACTAAAAATCAAGAACTATGATGCTTTCATGCTTACAGATACATTAAGCACAATGATTCTGAAATTACAGTTAATCTGAATGTCAAGAATTTGTAAAATGATAACAAAGCTCCTGAAAAGTTAGGATATTGACTTTAAATAACTATACAGATACAGGGTGACTATTTTGTACATTTATTTATTCCCAAAATTCGATTTAGTTGTTTGTAGAAATGATCAGTAGTAAGTACTAGAATCAAACATGGTCAATATTCATGCTTTCGAATCATTAAAATAATCCTAGTATGCAATAGAGCAACATTTTGTAAATGCCACAGTAGCATGACACAGGTGGAAAGTGTAAATGTTAGACTACTTG